>JABASD010000691.1:0-61709 GCA_019776165.1 Pogonognathellus flavescens | reverse complement strand
AGCCCCCCTCCCCCCATTTCTCATTTCTAGATACGCCACTGATTGTGATCCTGTATGAAATCACGTTTAATGTATTTTTAAGTTTCTCAGCTAAAATTATAATTTACGTTTAGGGAATTTACACAAAAAATAGTTTTTAAATATTACAAAAATTATTTAAAAAGCATGTAAATTAGCAAGCTAGAGGAAAAGCTGAAAAATCAATATTCACAGTAGGAATTGTTGCCTTAATTACATGCACTACTTTTCGTGTATGTACTTATGGTAGCACTATGTACAAAAGTAAGTTAAGAGGGTTCCATGAAGAATAGAATGCAAATCATTTATTTAAGCCAATGCTCAACAAGCTCATAAATCACAATTATGTTATTCACTGGCAGAGTCAGCACGTTGATATGTCTGCTCTCCACTCTCCAGACTCTCCACTGCTTTCATAATGTGGCAAATGTTTCAATCTGCCGGCTGCCGTGTAAATTGCACAGTTTAAATGACTTTACGAATTATCTTACAACCATAATAATTGCTGGCTGACTGGCTGACTGCGTAAAATTTTTATTGACACGACACTCGATGTACCAAATTGTCAAATCATTTTAGTATATTCTTGTGTTTCATCATATGAATATAAATTTCGTCTCAAATTGCAATTCATTTTTATGCCATCATTAATCTACACTGAAGCCAGCTGTAGTAAATATATTTAAAAATTATTGTCTCATGTCAAATGTCTATTATTGTCATGTGGTAAAAATTATGTATTATAATGTATGGGTAGCATGGAGTAGGTGTGGTAACTTCATATTTATTTATGTCTTACATAAATTACATCTATTATATTATGACCAACGGTTTACGGCACCAGCGTCAGACATCATAATTTAAACGCCTGTATTGACGCTGACACATGGATTTAATAAAGCTCATATTATATGCAATCTTTCAATTTTCTTTCTTGTGATGCTTTTATAGCTTCCCATTTACAAATAGCACAAGAAAGGATACAAACTATAACTGATAACAAAAAAGTTAAAATTATTTGTTTGTATTCATAAAAAACTCGTGAAATTATTTATGAATTTCCTGTCCACCTGTTTCTGAACAGGTCGTGCCAACAAAGTTTTCATTTCATGAAAAAACAGCTTACATGTTACCGTTTTGCAAAAATAGCTTATTTAGTGAAGTAAATTGCACCATTATAGAAACCATGAAACTATAAGGTAAACACTAAGTTTATAAAAACTATAAGGTTTATTTTATATACTTCTGTCGAAAATAATGTACATTGCATTGTTATTTGTTCTATTTACATTGGTATGAAACAAAGACTCTACAACATGTGATATTATGACAATTAAAGTAATTCACGTGGCGTTCGCAAGCATAACTATAGATACTTTTAGAAAACAGTACGAGAACGCTTTTGCAGTTTGCTATTTCAACTTGATGGAGTAAAAATAATGGTACTGTATTATTATGTGCGGCATTTATTTATTTAGGTACAGGAAGCTTTTCATAATTACTATACTACGCACTGGTTAGTAAAAGCATGGCAAATCTCTCATAATATCTGTGGATGTCGTTTCTGCTTTATTCGTATGATAGCGATGCGAGTGATTTGCTCTGTACAACAAGAACGTAAAGCTTCTATCAAACATTCGTAAATAAAGGGATGCTAGAAATGCACAAGACATGATGCAATACAAACGTAGTGGTAGTGCTAGTTAGCATATTATCCATACGAACGCACAGAGGTGAGGAAGCCAGCAGTAGAAATCACCACATTCATACGTTGACGTTACGTTCTTGATACAAGGGGGCATTTAACGTAATTTTCTAACAAGCAACAACTGCTGTACTCCTCTTCCACTTTTACTCTAAATAACCCCTCGTAGTCCAACTTTGACCTCAATTTACTGCCAAAGTAGCAAGTCTCCGCAACTGAAACAAAGCGTATCATGAACCTGGACCTCTGACCTTTCCAAAACAGTAAATAATTTCAGCGCACACCTGCTACCTTTTTTCCAGCTTAAATACACGTAACGGCCATGCGTAATTTTTGGCCTCACATCTCCTCTGTGGAACGTACTTAGAAGTTGGAGAGTAGCGAGTGAGTGGGTATATACATTACATTTACATCCTCGTTAGAATTCAAAGTTTACGACTCGTGACGTGAGACTGTTTGTTTTCATTACATGACATACAAGAGAAAGAGAGATTCTGGATGAATACGGCAGATCATTCACGGCACGGCTTGTCTATCTCAGTCTCCCAGTAGTACTAGTACATTTATACCAAGCAAATGTATAATACACCTACTATCACGTATTTCAAGTATTTGCATTGCGTATATTGTATACGTATTGTATTTTATGCATATTATAACTAGGATATCAGCGTCAAACTGTACAATCCGTAAAATTGCACAATTCCACTACCAGTTCTTTCTTACAATTTCGATGGTCTGTATATCTCCATTTTGCTTTAATCATAATTTCTAAAGCAATTTTTTTAAATGTTGTGTCTTATTAAAATCTCACTGTGTTATTAGAAATTCTTGAAACATTACAGATAACTAAACGCGTATCCCCATTAAATCTTCAGCTTATAATATGTTTTATATTTCCTTATAATAAAAGCCAAATCGAAGTGCTATGTATGAATCATTTTTTAGCAAAGTTGAAGTTTGTCTGAAGAAAATTAAGGAACAAACGGTGCGAATTTATTTAAGGTTAAGCAAATAAAGTTAGCGGGTTTGTAATTTTGTACACATGATATTTGGTGAAAGCGACTAGGAGGATAACTCTATCTGCCGGATAGCTCACTTTGACGCTGACATAATACACAACACAACCAACCATGTAACTAGAAAACTAAACCACCTCTCTCAACTTGAATCTCCAAGGCAAGTTAAGTATAATATACATTTAAGAGTATAGACATGTCTAAGTAGTTAAAATTGTTTGCATGATTATTATTTTAAGTATTTCTAAGGTATCTGTTGTATAAGTATATGCATAGATAGTAAAGTTTAAGAGGAACATCATAATAATATTATAGAGTATGAACGTGTATGTATTAAAGGTTTAAGTGTAACTGATATAGAGAGTTCACTCTGTCCCACTAACTATAACCATGAGTCTTATTTACACTCGACACTCGCAAAGGTACTCGCAAAGGCATGCATGTACATGATGTATTAAGTATTAATATAATATAATGGCCAATTTTCTACACAATATTACTTCATGTATGTAAAATATGAATATACATGTTTCTACACTAAACTTGTGTATATAAGTTAGTTAGAATTATGAAATGTCAGTAGTAAGCAAGTACACACGCGTTGTTTGCTGACTTAATGGCCATAATATTATACTCATGTCTATGACAAAACTTATACGCGATAATATATTAAATACTTCATTTCACGATCCTGAATTCAAGTAATGTATCCGTCCGTATGTGAAATACGGTCTATGCACATCTATTCCAAAACAATTTAATTGAACCCATTTTATTATTCATTAATACTAATTGCGAATCCAAAATGACAATAATATATGACATACAAGATTGTATTATCAGTGTTTTAAACTCAATAATTTCTAAAAACATTTAGGTACTAAGATACCACTTGCGTATGAAAATCAAAATCCTCATGGTCACATGATTGCGAGCAATAGCGATTCAACGGAGGAAAGATTGCAAACATAATTCCAACGGTCATGTCTACAATCATACTGACGAATCATGTACCGAGACGCCAATAATATGTTATGAAATATACCGAATATAAGTTGAACTCTTAACACACAATACATATCATTTTCCTGAGAGAGGCATACAAGGAAGATCATATAGCAGACAAGAATTAAATCTCTGAGGTTGCCGAAAGGAGAAACGACTTACATAATACTACATCTAAAAGTAAGTCAACAACTTGGTCAAAAGTGAGCTAATATGTGTGTACAGCTCTTTCGTGTTGTTGTATGTATCTCGCCACACTCTAATTTACTCCACGCACAAAAACACCGGTCGTCATCATTTGTCTTGCATTTACCCGATAATAATCATCTCTGCATTGTACACTCTGCATAATTTTGTATTAGGGACCAGACACACACACAGTCGAAATCTTCTGTTCTCCTCCAGCTTTATGCTCAGTCTCTCTCTCTCTCTCTGATTCTTTTCAAGAGTTAGTGCTAAATCTAAAGCTATACTATACACATACTATATAACTCGTAAATAAGTGTAAGTTTAACTACGGTTGCGTGTACATGTCTCATAAACATAATACTACTACTACTCCTAGTAATACAACACCTATTCTATTTATAATAGAAGCATTGAGATGAGAACGAAGTAGGCGACGCTCATTCACTCTCAACTCTTTCCCTGTCACCCGAACAGATAACTGGAAAACACATTAATACTGATAGTAATTAATAATACCTAACAATATCATATTCTACATATAGAGCGAACACTAAAGCAGCACACGACCCATACACAGTCTCAGTAATATTTCTGTAGCTTCATATTACATATAGGTACTTTGTTTTAATACTATTACATGTTAACCGTATAATACAAACACGTTATCAAGAAATTGACTCTGATTGTGTATTCGAACGTCGAAGGTCCCATAACCAGCACAGTATTTTTAGTGATGTGTGTATGTACAAAAGAATACATGGATTTAACTTCGCAGAAATATACACAGACTATACTACCAAACATAACAGATTGAATACATTGATAAACAGTCCATGTGACTGGCCCCGTTCTTTACATTCTAAGAAGTTTCTCTGTTTGGATTATAATCTGCAATGGTGATTCTTGGCATTTTAGTGGCTCGTCATCTTTCAAACTGTGAGTTCGTTCCGAATTTAACTTACTATCAGATTCCACATTAGTTACATAGATACTTCTTCAGTAGCATTCGCAAATGACAATTAATTGACTCAGGAAAAAATAGGAAAGTTTCTGTAAATTATAATTTGACTTAATTAAATGGGATTTACCCAGCAGATATTTTTCATCGTTAGAAAAGGATTGATGGTATTTTAACTATTGGTGTGTGTGTTTTTGTGCCATTCGGTAATGTACTTGGATAGGTGAACTATGTAAAAGTTAAAATACATATTAAAGAACTGCACTGGGTGCAAATCCATGGAAGACGTAGTGGATGTGGGTAGGTTGACAATAAAGGAATTGGTGTCAACACTTTTTCTGAAATTGTGTTTAACTCTTAAATATCAATATCTTCCTCTGGCAGACGTATGAATCGGATACTTGAGGAAGATGAAGAAAATACGAAATAACATTGTGTGTGTGACTGTTGTGTGATATGAATTTGCTCATTCGTTGACGATTGTGTGTGTGGAGATGGATATGGAGAGAGTAAATTCAATAGTGCGGCTTTTGTGTATTCGCCTCGAGTGTCCTGGCCCTGTTCTGGGATCGTATTACGAGTGACTGACTGTGTACACTGAAAATATGCAATTTAAACGAAATTTCGTGTCTGGAAACGAGTTTCTTGAAAAGAGATATCAAAGAATGAAGTTGAGCTACAAGAAACTCCATTTGAATGTCAACTGGGTTATAAACTGATACATTTATTTGGACGGTTGAACTTCAAACTATAGAAAATATGTTTTGAATATCTTACACACAGTATGCTTATAAATAGTATCAATCATCTTCAATTGAAATCGAATGTTACCCGTGTTCCATTTGGGAAAAGTAAGTTCTTCTCACAGAATATTTTGCTTACCTATATCTATTTTCATTTTCCTACTTATTTTCTTTCAGCATAGTGTCATAGTCATATATCCATCGTTATTTGCACACGAAATGCTTTTTAAATACTTATCTGCGTTTGTTTGTTAGCAATCACAACCGTATTTAATTTGCTTTCTGCAGAATAAATAGTTACCTAATACTTACATACAGATAGTAGAATCAAGTTGACCGGGTTGTAGACATCCAACATTGCGCAATATTGGCAATATTATAAGGGAGCATCATGAATCATTTGCAAGCAATATTTTTAACAGTATAAAATATTATGTGAGCATGAAATACACTTTACACAGACATTATTAGCTGACATATATTATTACACCTGAATTCAATTCACTTCTGTGTTCTGCAGTGTAGCTCTGCTCTTGTCTTTCTCGGTGTGTCCTGTGTTTCAGTTTCAGTTCCTTGTCATTTCCATTTGTTTGAGACAGTATAGTATACAGCAGACTTGGAGTAATAAAGCCATGACATTACCATAAATTACATGCTACACGCTACACTACAAACGCCCAACAAATTGCATTCAGTATGCTCACAGTCCGTACAGTGATGTCGATCCACTGTCTAATGTCTAATACTTTTTGGCTAATATTATATTGCACTTTGTGAGTGCACGGGTATAATGTCTCTGTAACTGTATATTATTTCCTAGACTGTACTTTGTCAGGAGGTAAGGGTGAGGTACACGGAACACACACAAGACATAATTGGTAAACACAATGTGTGGCATTCGTGTCAGGTAGCATTCAGTTTCAGGAATCAAGACGCTTATTTATAAAGGCTTAGCCTTCGTCCTCACACTTTGCTCTTGGTTTGCTTTGGACATGAGACATGGCATAATGGTAGCAGTCTGCAGTCTACGAGTGTTATTTAATACTTTTTTGTAGGTAATTTCGCACTACATTGCTTAATTTAGACTTCGTGATTTTAATTATGCCTACAAATTATACCATGCGACATTATTGACAGCCTCATCGGAATATTTTATTTTCTATCCCACATAGAGGCTCGGCAAATACATTTTATGTGCCAAATTATATTTCCAATGCCTTCTACATTATAAATATAGTACACACCCAAGCATAAAACTTTGTGGGTAATTATGCGATCAATTAGTTAAATTAGCGTAGCATCGAAAAATAATCTTATCATTACTAGGGTATGAGAGTGTTTATTAACCAATTAAGGCGTTGGATAATGTAAAAAGTAATTATGTTTTCAGATGACTCCATATGATAATAACATTATAACTCTGAAAATACCACGTAGTTGTAAAGAAAATTGTATTCCATTTTCGTATGATATTGAGAATTGAATATGTCTTACAATGCAATTAACCTTTTTCCGAAGTTCACATAAACATATTTTATATGGAAGAAATTAAATTGGTAATAGTAAAACCCGTATTAGAAACAAAAATTTGAATAATATAAATAATTCAGTTTAACAGTTTAATATTTCAACTTGGTCATTTGTAATTCAACATTGATTCATATAACCATTTCATTTATATTTGTTCAACATTTGGATATTAAGACTCCATTTTGTATGCAGTGTTAGTGTACAAATTAGAAAAAGGGAGCCAGTCATTCATTTGTGGAAACTCCTGAAACTGCATTAAAGTGTAATTGCGAATATTTCAGCTTTTGCCTTGAAAGTATTTCTTCAACCAACACAGTGATATTTGATACTTCTATTTGGGCTCACGATTGGTTTGCAGAATGCATCTCATATCCCATATCACATTATTGCATTTGAATCATTCATACTATATAATATGTAGAATATAGCTGTACGTTTGAAATACTGTGCAGTATACCTGGGTAGATATTCGTGACAAGGTTGTTTTTCATTCGGTTGAAGATTTGCCTTGTACAAAAATATGTTTATTGTGCTGGTGTGTGTTCTCTTTCCTCGGCGTGAAAGGAAATATATTTCACCTACCCGATTAATTTACACTTCGTTGCAGTGCTCACACAATCTGCACTTTCATGGAAGAAAATGTAAAAGAGGATCAACAATTGCGAGAAGGCTATCAAAATGAGTAACGATGCATTGATGTTTAAACACGGTATCTCTTGTTTGATTTACGAGGCATTGTAAACAAAAGATTTCGCATGCAGATAACACGGAAGTAGAAGTAACTGATACATCACATGCATTACCTATCTACTATCCACTACTTAAGTTTATACGTTCGAAATACCTAAGGTCTATTTCATATGTCCCATTATATTTATACTTTTGTAAACAGTCATTGAATCGTGTGTAAGCAGAGTAAGCACCTGCCTACAACCAAATAGACGTCTTTCCTTTCAAGTTGCATGGAAGTATTATGGGATTTTCCATTCATGTGTCTTACTCTAACTACGACATGCATTTTTCAAGGCGAACACAACTTCCACATTACGTTCATTTAAACAAACGAATGACAGCTAAATATTTAGATTTCTCATAATAAATTAGTTATCAGTTGACTAAATAAGACTTACAGTTTACATGTCAAAAAAACAAACCAGTATAATATTTTCAATCAAGACATCAACGAGATTCTTGCAAAATATTATTAATAGTGTGTGATTTTATTCTATTTCAGTTTGTGACTATTACAATTAGCTTTACTCTAAAAAAGAATGTCACGAATTGTAGATTGTAGCCATGCTTTGCTTGTATTGTTTCATATTTATTACATATTAGCAACCATGCATTAAATAAGTACCTATGATGTATGTAGGCATGTAGGTATAAGGCATCTCGTTTGAATAATGTTCATCCATACTCCGAGGATGAAACCAATTATTTTCAGAGCCAAGTTTAGCTGATAAACCTACAGATGCGCATAGACATTTTCGAAAAAAAATTATTACTTTGACATTTAGCATTACACAGCTAAAAGCTACTCAACGCATCCTTCATTTTTCCTTCCCTACATTTACATGCAGTAATCCTAAACTGTAACTAATTGTACTTCAAATCGAAGTACTAATTTTTACTATATTTTATAGTTGATAACCCTAATGATGTCATAATTATTTAATCCTGCCTTGCCGAATAATATTTAAACGGGATTTCAACAATCTTTAAGTATGTAGGTACACTATGCAACATCCACAACGCAGCCGTTAAAAAGTACTAAAATTAAGCACCTACTTAAATACGTACATAATTCATAATAATATGAACAGGAAAATTTATACCTCCTAAAATAAGAAGTCGATGGAAATTAATTCTGAACTTTCAAATTAGAATGAAGCAGCGTAGTGTGGGCCACCAGAATGTATTAGCTAAAATAAATATTTGTACTACACCTCACCATGGGATTCAGAAAGTAGCATGGTCTGATTTCACTATGTGGATTCATTTCCTTGTTGCTAACACAATCAACAACGCAGTCATAAAAAATAATAATTAATATTTATTTTTATATCTTATTTGATATTGAAATGGAAGCTTTGAGCACATTACAACTTCCCATCTAAAAGTAGTAAAAATAGAACTTGGAAGTGCTAAATTATTTCATATCACGATTGGACTCTTCCGTCTTGTGTGTTATATGACACCATTCGGAATGGAAAAATACGTGTCAACATTTTACATGTAGTAGTAGTATTACGTATTACGTAGTATTCAGATTCCATGAACGAAACGCCACAATTGGCGCACTAAATGTGATTATGTCACACAAGCTATTAACCACCATTTTATTATTTGAAGCGTTAGTATTAACTAATAAAACAATTAATTGTCACAAAACTTTATAGCTGTCTACTGTGTCTACTAGTTTCTTTTGCTTTAGGTTAGTTTACCATGGTTTTAATAATATATTTCAACTTTAGGGTTATGAAGGTTTTGTAAGCAAAATAACCTCATTCATTCATAAACATTTTAAACATTATTAGTAGATAGAACTAGCTTTTTAAATTGCTAAATTCATGTTCTGTAATTGAAAGTGTCATAAAAATCAACAAGTGCGCCTGTAATTATGTCTCACTAATGTCAAGTAGGCGGGACATTAAATTAATACTGAATATTTTTAATAAAATTTTATTTCTCGACCAATGGATAAGAAAAAGTACATACTGACTGGCGTTATAAATAGATATAAAATAGATATAAAATAGATGTAAAATGTAAAGCGTCTATTAAAGTCACTCTTTTATTGTTATTTCCATACATACATTTTTCATCTGAGAAAATCTCTTTGACTTTGTCTCTGTTTAACTCTGCGTGTACGATTGTGATTGTAGGGATATGCCTCGACTTCTTTGAAAGTTGATTGAGCTTTTAAACGAAATGACTTGGTTATGTAAGGAAGTTAAATGAAATACTTCACTTGAGTTCATAAATATTTGAGATGACAAAATTACAAAAGTGACTGAGCTTTTACAATCAGGAACGTAGTAGCAAAGTAAAAGCAGTACAAAGCAGAAGAAGACACAGCCGAAATAATAACAATGCAGAGAAAGGAAAAGAGAGCATCGAAGCAAAAAGGGAAAGTATGATGTTGAATGTTGCTCATACTGCACATTCACTCACATCATCTACAATAGTCTCCACTCAATTGTATACAGCGCTTACATATAAAGATATATACCTAAGTAGGAAAACCTCGTGCTAATGTCTCAGATGAAATGATGTAAAGACTATGATCTGTGCTGACTCAAATTTCACCGTACATTCCACATACTACTCTAGGCATTATAATAGTAGTAGTAGCCTTAACCCATTATACAAGAATTACATATAATATCTGCATGTATGTACGCAGTGTGTATCTGTATAGAAATTTGGCGTGGGAATATTAGAAGAAGAGAAATAGGAAGAAGACCAGCATTGACTTTGACTAAGGTTTACGTAAGAAAGACAGAAAGAAAGAGAAAGAGCAGTAAAAACTGCACTGGCAAGGACAACTGGGAAAGTGAGGGAGTTTAGCGAGATAGATGTGGTATATACGGAAGCAAATAAGGGAAATATGTTGATGGAGCTCCATGTATAGCCAAAACTCAAGCTTTACATCAAGTTACGTTGTCTTTATGTGTGCAAGGAAAAAATCCTGGGGGATAGATAGACAACTGTGACATAACCGAACCAGTATGTGCAGTCAACTAACCCAGAAGAAAAGGATTGCTTCTTCTTCGCATTATACATTGACTAGTGACTCTTCACTGCAGAAACCCCCGTGCTTTTACTACTACGTAGCCACGGATCCGAAAACACAAAAATTCGGATCCTTACTACTGATACATACATGCTACTCACTTTCACTACTACTACTACTATTACTACTACAACTATGCCATAATATACAATATTGCATGCTATATGTCTACATATATATGTATGAATTTCCCAAATACAATAATATATGTCCACAGTCAGTCTGACTCTAACTGCACGCTTTTAAGCACGTCTTTTGTATTACTGCATCACTACATACCTCTATATGGTCTACTCCCAACTCAACATCATACACGACCAAATCCTAAAACACAACCTAGCTTCTCTCTTTACAGTTCTGCAAGTGCACACACACGAAATCTCGTTTTCACTTTAGGAATACCTGGACAAATTTCTCAATTCCCCACAGAAATCATAATATTCACTTAAATTCTTGCTCCGAAAAATAAATAGAGTGAATTAAAGGAGAAATCTTTGAATCTTTTAGGGTTATGGAGTTTGACTCTTGTAAACAAAATAAATTCCCTCCGAATTCCTTTGAACACATGCTGCTGAGTGGGTCGATCTGGGTGCGGACTTGTATTAAGACAGCAGTCGCCATAGTGGCTCACTGAGCTGCACCGAACTATCCGAACCGAACCAAAAGCTTACTACATCCAAATGATATCAACTCAAATAAAGTCAAATAGTAACGTACACATTGCGCTATATTATCGTCCCTCTTACAGACTCTCTCTCTCTCTCTCTGTGTCTCTCCTGGTGTAGGAATCACTGATACAGTTAACGAATTGCTAAATGATATCTCCCAGTTTCCAGTAGATTCACTAATGTTAAAAAGCCTAATTCTCTCTGCGATCACATCACAAGTACACCAAGTGTACTACATTTACATTTACAAAAGTCTACACTTACTCTTGTAATTCTCTTCCACTTTTACCTTTAGCGTTCCATTTACTCTTCTTCCACAAGAGTTCTCCAGCCGTGTATAGTGTCAGTAGTTGAGAAGTCTCTGTAGCAGCAGTTGTAATAAAAGTACCTTTCAAACTGGAGCACAGCAAGTATCATCATCATCTCTCGTAGT
Organism: Pogonognathellus flavescens; assembly: GCA_019776165.1. Lineage (NCBI taxonomy): Eukaryota > Metazoa > Arthropoda > Collembola > Entomobryomorpha > Tomoceridae > Pogonognathellus > Pogonognathellus flavescens. The sequence continues at coordinate 49,645 of JABASD010000691.1, read as the reverse complement.
CACATGCACATACATACAAAGAAAAGAATAGTCTTGGAGTACTAACATTACATTCGTATTGGACATATTAGTGCGTATAAAATAGTATAATAAATAGCTGGAAGGAGAAGATATACAAAGCTATATGCATTCCCACTGCTATTTAGCTGTATTATATCGCATTGCTTTGAAGTATCAGTCGCTCTTCGTTTAATGTGCAAGGAAAGTAGTAAATGGAATAAGTAAGTCTAAGTCAAACTGAAGTCTGAACTCAGTCTCACGTTTCATGTCGCTTCTTCTCACTATCACATATTCACATGAAGCATTTCCCTACTACACAACAAATACATACTCCTCTCCTGTTCACACACATATACAACGTACATATTATTTTTATTTATACAATGCTAATACTATCACATCATACATATCAACTACTATATATTATGACGTTTACTAAACTCACTATGTATGTTCCTCCAATGCCATGGTGTGGTAGTCGTAGTAGTAGTAGTACGTCAAAGAATGAGATTCTGTCTCTTTGCCCCAGTTCTCTCTTTTTGTAAAGGGTAAATATTCCTATGCACTAACAAAAGTGACACAGACATTCACCTACACTCTATGAACATACTTGAACACACTAAGAAAGAGCACAACAAGGCAGAGCAAAGAACGCTTCCACCACGTTCAGATTTGAGACTCCATATAGAAAAGATTAATTTCCGCGCTTACTACTACTACGTATGTACTAAGAGTGTATAGTAGATACGTAAAGTAAAATTACACCAAGGCACAACGTATTTATTTACACTATACACATGTACTATGTAGTAGTACAATATTAGAACTGCGGTGGGATCGTTTAGGTAATATTTGATGGAGTGATACTGTATGCACGTTCATGCTAGTAGTTTGTATTAGTATGTATATGACAATGCTGAACAACAACGTCTGCAAGTAATACATATAAAAATGCTCAGTGTGTGCTTACTTAGCTTTATGTAGAACGATGTATGAGCCGAAGCATAAAGAAAATCAAAGATGTAGCATTTTCCTTTATAAGCAATGTACATATATTTCTACATAGAGCAAAGGATCCTACATAACATGGTGAACATCCATACTAATATTGCTACTTAGGTAAAGGATGTTTTGGAGGACAGAGAGGGTGTAAACAGTGTATAGGTATGGATCTCCTCAAGGAAAATGTTAAAAGGGAGGAGTATAATACATTGGTTGTGTTTGGGTCGAAATATGAGAGATGATCAAACTGAGAGAATTTTACTCAGTTGAGCTGATCTGAATCGAATCCAACGAGAACTACTAAAGGGGAAAAAGCTGTCTAGAGGAATGCGGTATTTGCTTTCACTTTCACTTATTTCCATGGTTTTGCCTGTACGAAAATACTGGGGCTTTCCCATGCACGTCAGACACATTATTAGGATCTGTGTGTGGTGTGCGACGAAGTTGCCTATGTAGTACAAATAGACGCATTAGCAGTAGAAGTGCATAGTGAAGTTGTGGGCACTTGAAAAACTACAGTGCAGTAGTGTTTGATATGTAAGGCTTGTGTTGTGTTGTGTATACATCGCTCATATGCTAAAATGAATTTGAATGGTTTTGTGTAAGATAGTTGATTTTTATAGAGGCAGAACTGGTTGTATTTGTTTGGTATGCGGTAATAATGGTGGAAAACACGCGTGTCTGTGCTAATGAGACTATCTGCAATCCGCAGTCTGTGTATCTGGAGAAACAACAGTTGTCTGATATGCCCTGTGACCTATTTTAGTGTAAACATATCTAAATGTAAATAGCCACTGCCACTGAACTTTTATTTGCTATATTTGTACACTTTTTAGTATTATTTGTGTGTGCACATAGCATTATACTGGAAAGTGTCACACAAACGATTCTATTTTAAATTTGAACGAATTTTTTCCTACCAAGTGCATTAGCTCACTTTATATATATGACATTTGTTTCGACGTATATTACGTGCAATTGTAGAGTCTTATTGCGAACGGGCTTTGTGGTGGCTCCCACAAAGAATCGAATTTCTGTATCTCTTCACATGCAATTCTACTTCTGCTCTACTAGAAATGCTTCTCTTCACAAAATTGTCCTACTACTACTAACAATGGGATACTAGCAAAATACTGTGTACAAAAGCGAATATCACAGTGAGATGTGTTATATAAGGAACTTAAACATACGGATTTCATGCTAGATCTCTTCCATCGTTCCATGTGCAAGCCAATCTAAACACGTTGAATTCAAGGCGAGCGAGACAGCGGTATGGAAAAGAAACCATCGGAACCATGAAAGAAACGATACGACTTTCTTTCTCTTTTCACTTTCCTTTCCCTGGTACTTTTTCCTTCGGTACCATTAAGTCCTATGCAATATATTTATATGTGCAAGGTACAAACACAGGAGAAGTCTTACATTGTGCACTGCATGCTCATGCTGCTCCAAAAGAAATGATTTAGTCTTCTATTTATAGAACTGTATTGTATAGTAGTCATTCTGGAGGAATACCCGTTTGAGCAAACCGTCCGGACTTGATATCATTTTCCCTTCTTAAAACGCTCAATGAATTCTCTGGCTCCTCTGATAAAGTAATTTCCTACCCGAGACTCATCATTTTTATTAAGACACACGCCATTTATCCATAAACATTTCATTTGGGTCATTCAAACAAAATAAATGGTCAAATGCATGACTCTATGTAATCAACAAATGGTGTGTAATTTGGAATACATGCGGTTATCATTAAATTTATATGGATGCCATTCGGTAATAATATTCATATTCATTTGGAATGTAGTAATTTCAATTATCTTTACCTGATGTAACTATTTGTTATTTAATACCTAAAATTTTATTAAAATACACAAATAATATAGATTTGTGCAATCAAACATTAACATTCTGATTCTAGCTTTAACAGCAGGTAAACCAGGTATTTAATGTTCTGGTGGAATCGTGTCCCTACCTATATCTATACACATACAATATTTTAAGGGTTAACAGTGTACACATTTTTCTTGTGTATAAATTGTCGTTCCGTTGCGTTGTAGGTGTAGTGTAAATCAAATTAAAGTGCCCTAAAATTGCATTTTAATGAGTTTAGAAGCGTAAACATGTGGATTTGTATTTCTTTACTTAGAAAATATTTATACCTACTGAAATATTAAGAAATGCCAACAGAATTGTGGCCATACTCTATTTTTACATTTTTGCCTTGCCAGTTTTGTAATCTCGGTGAACATATTGCTTTTTGAATCAAAAACTTTGTAGTGTCTTATTGAATGTTAGTGAAATATGAAAATTGCAATAGCAAACTTTCACTTATTTTCAAAAGTTTTAAAAGGAAATTACACTGGCAATGTCATTTCCATAAAATCGTCAGTATATAGTGCAAACACCAAAGCGTGCAATACGCAAAAACAAGATAAAGATGGGAAATAGATAAATATTCAAGTATGAAATAACTTCATAAAGATTAATAGATTTAAGCTCTCCTACCAACATCAACATGAAAATAGAAATAACGAAAGTTACAATCTTTCAATTTGTGGCGTTGCGTTCATTTCATTTCCTGTTTTCGGCGATGCTTTTCTATTTTGACAAGAGTCTAGTGTGGGTGTGTCTGCTATTACGTCTACTGAAGTCTGGGCTAAATTAGTTTGCACGTGTCACTTAAGATGTGTGTGTGTCGAGTCGTAGTTTATTATATTCAAACCAACACAATTTTACAGCTACTAATTTAAAAAATATAATGCCATTTCATGTGATTTCCAGCAAACAAGTATATGAGAACGGTTGTCTTTATCACTACATTGTAGTATGATAGTAAGGCGAGCAATTATCTTTATGATGGTGTTTTTCTCAGAATTGAATATAAAGCGATTTATATCTAGCGTAAATAATTGGTTTTGCTCCAGCAAATAAATAATACAAAGCTGATCAAAGCTCCACATAATACTTTGACTCAAAATACAAAATACTTTCGAATCCTAAAATACAAAATACTTTTATTAAGATTTCACGGTCCAAAATATAAAATAGTATTTTAATCACGTTTCATCTACGTTTTTCAACATTTGTTTCTATTATAATAAACTGTCAGCAAACGAAGGATGTTAATATCCCCATATAATCATTTATCATGATTAAGGTAAGTGTTTCTTTTCAATCAGTCAGAAATCAGAACTATCAATATTCCCTTTTAAATAAACAATCAGAGTATTAATAGTGCCAAATATAATACGATGCATTACTTCATTAAATTTTGTAATTATTTATCAAATGTCACAAAATGAAACATCATTATGTAAAGAATGAAACATTATTATTCTGTCTGTCTGTGTTTACTATGAATAGAATGGTAGAAACTACAATCGCACACTAATACGGTATGAAAAGCGCAATTACCGTGTTGCAAAGAGCAGCAATGAGACTATCAGACTATTATAAAGAACTATATTCTGATGTTTTTGTTGTATTTAAAATACATTTCACAAAATTTTCTCCAAAATACAAAATACTGAAAATGCATTTCGAAAAAATATTATTGAAGATACAAAAACAATATGGCGATTTAGAAGTATTTTGGGAGTATTTTGACAAAGTATTCCGTGCAGCTTTGTAAGTGATTACAGATTGAATAGAAAGATTTGCACAAACTCTTTGAAGTAAACACTCTAAGAACTATTTGAATACTTCCTCGTTATGGTATTGAATGACGCTAATAATATTCCAATTTGGTTTTCTTAACCTGGAAAGTTGGCATTGAAAAATAAATCAGTGAGTATAAGTTTCCGTAAATTTCCCTCATTACTACACACGATCTTTTATCAGAACAAGTTTAATACGCACTTAAGTTTCGTAGCGAAGTATGCAGAGGGAAAGCTATAGGAATATTGAAAATGTAATCCTTACTTAATAAATCCCTGCAGCACCTCATCCTTTGGAAATTTCACATTTTATGTCAAACAGGGTTTCCCATTTGACGCTATAAGGTAAAGAGATTGCAATTACTATGGAAATTCGCATGGTTGTTTAAGATTAAAGAAGGACTGTTAGAAAAGGCTTTGAGCATTAGCAAAGAAAGATTGAAGGAGAAATTTGCATAATATACGAAGGATTACTAAAAAGGTACAGATGTAATAAAACATCACGTCGAGATGAACTTCTGCAGACGGCAAATGACTTCTATGTGAGTCGGGGTTAGACTTTCCCATCTCCGTGCACCAGAATACGTACATATGTTGATAGACACTTTTGAAAAGAGAATAGAGGACGACGACGAGACGTGAGAGGAGCTGAGAGCTACAAAAGACAGACGGCAAGTGAAAAGAGGAAGGAAGACACTAACTAAATATCTTCCACAGCCGAATAACAGGTAGATCTTCTCGTCTTTTGCATATATTATTATTTTATTACATGGCGCATGTACTAAATTACTATTACAGCATTAAGGTGACTACAATTTACTTTTCTTTGCATTGTGACCGCATTATGCATGAATTCACATTGACTGTGGAATCCCCGGAAATATTTGTGGCATCAGACCATCTCTCAGTCTCTATATACACTACAAACGCATTAAATGTATATCCACGGATGAACTACGTTTAAAGTGGTCGAAGAAACCGTTGAAAATGTGTTGTGATAATAACACACGGCATACTTTCAAATCTTAAGGTATTTCAAACTCAGCCCTTTGCATAATAACAATTGCCAACAGTGAAATTCCCCAGTAAAATCCATAATGTGCACAGTCACAAAGACTCTGCCTTTGCTTTCCACACAAACAATACATTTTTTCCTGCCTCCAACAACGTAACATCCAACCTACTGCTACTAAAAGCCTCTACCATCTCACATTCACTTTGCTTTTGTTACTTCTACTGCCACTACTTCCTTTCACCACTAATAATATAATACGGCCGCACCACTTCACAATAACCAGAAGCTATAGTACCCTACTAGTACAACAGCTTCCTGTAAACATCTCTAACTAAAGTACCAAATGGCACTACATTAATATAACAGACAAATATACCAGGAGTACCTTCGTTAATATCACAACCCTCTCATGCCCAAGCCCCTTCAGTACAAGTATTGTTCACAATAATCCTAATTTAGAAATCCATTGTGTCATTATTACTATTGTTATGATTTGTTTTGCAGTCGCATAATTTCAGGTGGCTTTCACTGCGAGATACTAGTCAAATGGGTTTTGACTGCGTTATATAAAGCGAATTAAATGTAACTCTTTCTCCAACATGTACTTTGTGATACAAGTCAAGTCGAAGTAATATTGAAAGAGAAATTCAGACAGGAGAGCGTCTTGTTGAGTGAGTTGAGAGAGTGTTGGAAGAGTGTGGCGTGGTTTTTCGAGTGGATTGTTAGGTAGATGCTCTCATCTCTCTCCATCTCACTCTCTACAACTTTCCCTCCTCCAACGACTACCACGGCACTTCTCTCCACACTAAACTGTAGTAGTTCACCCTTCTATAAAGACTCCAACACAAAATGCTCCGAGTAACACTGGTAAACCGGTTAGCTGCTAAGCATCATCCCAGTTGCAGTTTTAAGACAAGTTCTTCTTCCTACCACTACACAGACACATACACACTCTGTATATGTTCACGATTCTACAGTACAATACAGAATAGGACTACTGTGATGTTACTGCTGAGTGTTTCTCTTGTAGTCGGTCTGTAGTACTCTGATATGTGTGAACACTACTACTACTACTACTACTACTACTCCTTGGATCTCTTTTTGGTATGCTTGAAAACATGACGATAATAATATTACACAACTATGGTGTTGGTTGGAAGAATAGAACAACTGCTCTTGTCCCAGTACTTCTGCTGCTACAACAAATGCTGAACTGTCTGTATTTACCATCATGTGCAGATAATACCATTGCATCTACAACTGCTATTACTATCGTCATCATATCGAAAGCCAAGCCTAGAATTGGCTCTTGGCTGACACTAAATACTTATGATATACTTACTGTTACTACTATGGCTCTTCCTATACACGATTCCTCCTTTAACTACAAAATAGATATATAAACGGACATGATATGGCTTGGCTCTTGCTTCTACTTTATTCACAAGTAGTATTTGTAGTATAAATATAGTAACTCCTTTCTCAACTGAAACTGAACCAGAGTGCTCATTTATTAGTAGGTACACCACGACCATCCTGTATATTCTAAACCTCACACATTCTGCTTTCGTTTTCGTTCTTGGCTCTCTTTTCCATTTCTACCACTATCAACCTCTACCACGGCTACTATGTATTTCTCCCACATTAAAACTCCGCTTTAGTATACACTACCACTATTGCTTTAGTTTATGTAGTATATTCTTTACGCTATGCATACCACCACGACTAGCAGGACTCTGGTCTACGTCTGGTGTTTGTAGTGCAGTAGTGCTGATATTGTAGTTCTGCTGCTACTACTACTACTACTACTACTACCGGGAGAGCTAAGTCTCTCTTTCTCTGTCGTCCTCGTCCTGTCTTTTGCATCTAACAATAAGTAAAACTGAAACAAGTAGAACAAAGTGAGCCCCACAGTGTAGTATTCGTATCGGAGTAGTTGTGTCTGTGTCCTGGCTGGAGAGCAGAGCACACGGGCACATACACGAGAGAAACCAGTCAAATTCCAAGTTCCGACCAGTAAGTCCTTTCAGTTCTACGTGAGAGCGACAAGAGAAAGGGTTAACTGCTCCGAGGTTCCGCATTTCCAACTCTCACTGCGTCTTTCTCTTCGTTTCTTCATTCTTCACTCACTTTCTCCCAACCATCAGAAATCCACATGCAATTCATCAACAACAAATTCCTACTTGGCTCGTCACCCAACACCGCAAGACTTTAATTTTTAATTTTTCGGTCTCCAGTATTTTTTCTGTGCAGAATTTCTGGACGATTCTGACTCTGTGTGTCTGACTGTCTACTACTATACTTAATACGTTATTAAAACTATAGGCATAATAATTTCTTGACTTATATTATGCTATAAATAGTTTTAGGGAAGTAGTAAAATTACATAAGTATAGAGGAAGAGCTGTATTAATTTCGGAGAAAAGCTATAAGTACGATAATAAATAAAAATACGAGGATCTGTAGTGGGAAAGAAGATTTAGAGTGGTAAGTGAATTGTTTATTATTGTGAATTGAGTGTTAAAGAGTGTGTGTGCATGTTGTAGAGCTGAACAGATACTACACACGGGAATTTAGCACTCACTATCAGTCTAACGACATTTGAAATAAATGCACGTTGCATTATACACTGACAGATCATTGACATTCAGTGTATTGCATTGCATGTGATTGTACTTACCTAAACAACTCTAAAATGATATAACTTTCTACTTATGGTCGTGTATGTGCATTACATCAGCCTTCTATGTATATTGCACTGAAACTCGTACTATTTTCCCTTCTTTGGAATTGACTTCCTTTTTTGGGTCAGACAGTGTGTGCTTCTTGTATTTCCAAGTGAACTGGACTTGGACTACTCGTGGAATCACTTCCTTTTGAATCTGTATCTTTGTTTCTCTCTCTATCTCTGCCTGTCTCTCTCTCTCTCCTTGAGCTTTCCATTCTTACCAGTCACGAAACAACTAGAAGCAGCAGAGTGTACACAGAGATACAATCTTCGCCTTTGTGTATTGTCTAAGGTCGTTTTTTTAAGCGAAACTACTTGCTCTGCTTTGCTCTCCTTCTTCTCTCGTCGTTCGAGTATGTTTTTCCGTCGTCATCCTCATCGCGCGTCGTCTTAACTTGCCACAAAGAGTGAAAAACTTTAATCGTAATGGAATTCGTACATAACGTACTTCCTTTTAAGGATGCAACCTATCAAGACTCTCAATGTTCCTAGAGAGCGTAGTGGAAACAAGGAGGAGTAGTACTGGATACTCCTATAATAACCCAATATAAAAATGTACTAGACTATTCTGTATACATGAGAATCTTCATTTGTATAATATATAGAAGTGTTCCTAAGTAGTACAACTACACAGGGAGATAGTACTCTTTACTTTACTACTAAAGCTTATATATTAGTATCACTTGACTTGTCATATACACACAAAGTCGACGAGTCTTGAGTTTTTGCGTTATTCCATCGGCACGAAAAACTATTGTTTGCCATTCTGATCCACTCTCTCTCTCTCTCTCTCTTGGTTTAATCGGATTTTGAAAAGTGAGTGACTGAGCTCTAGCCTTTACTACTTTCTTTCTCCTTTTCATCAAACAAAATACACTGTCATATAACATTTGAGAGATATATTAGCAAAGTAAAGCATAGCGTTTTTGTGTGATAATATGAAAGTACCACAATGCGGGATAATGGATAGGTAGAGAGGAGAATGGAGATAGTATCTCTCAGTGTGTGTATATCCCGTTGGAATTGATGTTGAAGTAGTAGGAGTGGTACGTAGCCGTATTTGTATTAGACGTATAAGTAGTATGATGAAGTTGAAGAGACCTGCCAAAAACTCGACCTGAAATAAATATTGTGCTTCAACTTCAGTAATTCATTCTACTCTGGCCTTGCGGATTATGAATTTTCTCCTGTCAGTTTATCGTCACTCGTGTCATGGCTTGACTACCCCTCAGCTTTGTGCACATGTTTATAACTCACAGTATTCATGTGAAAAACACTAGTGCTACTCTGTCAATAAAGATTCTCCTGTAATATGACTCATGTACTTATTATACCAACTCAACGCGGCTGTTGTTTTCCCCCATCGTCTCAACCTCGTCTGTAGTCACTTCACATTTTTTCTCAAAACCCTGTCTGTGACTGTCAGTTCTGGCTACTGGTAAGTTTTCAAATTTCCCATCTTCAAATATTCAGTTTTAATTACTTTCATTTAATGCCCAGATGTTCCTCCAATGTTTCTCTGGACTAATTAGTTTACTCGCGATTTTACAGCGAGGTAATCTTAGCATAAATAATTGCTGGATTCAAGTTGGAATTAAAGTTGGAATACAGTGGGCTACAATCATGATTGTAATTCATGTACATTTATCTCATGGAAGGGATTAAGATAACGTGTAATATCCTGTATCCTTCTTTTAATGGGAAATACGCAATTAATTACATTTTTAATAATTTTGAAAAATTAAGTAAATTAGTTATGTGATTGCATCACTTTCAAGTTTATTGTCGTTGCATTGAGATAATAGTTTCGAAAATTAAAATATGTAGAAAGTAGCGAAAGCTACTTTATATGAATACTCTCTACGTGTGTGAACCCAATAACTCACGAATGGGGTAACACGGTTACTTCAAACTTCTCACACTGGGGCCCTCTAGGTCACAGTGAATGTCAAGTTCATAAAAGAGGGATAGGTAACTTTCATTATTAAGTGGCGGAAGCTACTTTAATGGGACGTTGTGTCTGTTGGTCTGTCTTCCTTCTTCAGCGATATCTAGAGGACGAATGAATTAATATCATTCAATCTTTGTTAACTCAGTTGACAATAACAATTAACAACTGTTAGTTAACTTGGTTTTTTGGATATTCTTATTGCTCCGTTATACAATATTAATGGATGCATATGGATGTAACTTTTGGTAGTTCTAGCTGCATAAGTTTTAACGGCACCAGGTGGGAAAACAGTGTAATAATCATGCAATAGTTTCATAATCGACTTTAGTATTATCCGTTAATAAGCCCTAATGTTAAAACATTAATAAGTTAAACCTTATTTAAGTTTCTTGAATCTTAACTGTATTTTCATGTTGTAAAATGAAACTGTCGCTAATAAAAGTAAAAGTTTTCCTTTTACTGTTGAATTTACATTTAGAGTACTTTGAGAGGACTAGAAATTAAATTAGAAAATCATTCGTTAGTTCTCATTTTTCCATTTTAGAATAAAATTGTTAAAGTATACAAAGAAAGTACAAGGCAATTACATATGCACTATAGGATATTGCCACCTATGCTTTATAAGGATATAAGATTATAAAGAATTCCAATATTTATTATCAACATTTCCGAAGTAAAACTGAATTACCTCCACTCTAACCTTTTTTATATGAGAATAGTATAAGCCAGTGATAACTTGACACTGAGGGAGTGTTAGTTGAATGTCAACCGGTAATAACTAGAACTGGTGGGTGTTTAAAAGGTTATTTGCATTAAATTGACATGTAATTTCTTTTTGAAATGTAAATATTAAGTAATCAAATCTGAAGTACCTTTATATGGAATACATCGAGCGATACGATGATAGCTTATATGCTTGCACATGCATTTAGTACAATGAAAGCATAAAATTCTGCACTGGAGCATTCACAATACATAATGAACATTATATAATATTTCCATACTATTAACCAATCTTGTCTGTGAATTATGTTTAACCATATTATATCTTGAGCCAAAGTAAAAACGGAAAACCGAATTGTTGACTTTACATTAATGCACTGTTTGTAGTGCGATTTCTTTATTTGCTTTACTTACGTTGTTGGAAATGGTATCCACTTTTTTATATAATATATGTACCTATACTTATTTACATGGCTGCGTACATTGCAGTTTACAATAGATGAAGGATAAACTGAATTGTCGTAGCAGACGGAGTAGTAGAAACTGTGAAGACGATGCTGCTCTTTGAGCTTGATGATTTTGTGTCTTTGTTGTTTGTGAATGGTTATCGTGTTTGCTATGGGGGCTTGCAGCTCAAAGCTGTGAAAAGCAATCATAAGCTTAATGCTAATACAACTTCGACTAACTAAAATTTTCAGTTTACATGATATTTTATACGTTAATGAGCCATGCAATATTATCCTGTATAAACAGCGTAGATACTATTGTTTGATTTTCCTGTGCACACAAGTCTATGTTTTATATTTCTGAGTGTTGACTCATTTTATGATGATGATGGCACATTGTATTTCATTTTGAGTAACACAAGTAAAATAATATATTATTATATTACAGTACAGGTGAGAGTTCACACCGTATAAAATATAACTAAATAGTACGCATCTACCTTTACCCATGCATTTTTCATATAATGGGTTTTATCTCTTATTGGGTATTTAATTAGACTACCTACATATACTTATTTGGGAATTTCCTTTCTTTACTTGCGCTAAATTGTAATTGACATTGACAATCGTGAACAAATTGAGCTAATGAACCATTAAGTAAACATTTTTGTTATTTATTCAGGGTTATATATATTCCCAGTATCAAATACTTATACACTATGGACCTTTTGTAATTATACGTACCAAAGTTGGTAAGCCAATTGTATTTACTTAAGCAATCGCCACCGCTAATATTTACAATAACGAAGGAACAAGTCATTGTTTGCATTCTCGTAGCCAGATTAGGTTGCTACAGGAAGTTGGAATATTCCTACTGACTCCTACACCTTCTTCGTAACGCATTTACATTAGAAGACTTGGGAGAGTCTCCCGATTAAAGACAAAGGCGTAAGACGCAAGAAATGTTCTAGGTACGTGTGTATAGACAGAGAGGTGCATTTTAGACTTAAAGCAAAGGCAACTAGTTAAAAGCTGTGCAGCTGCTTCTTCATTTTCTCAATTTCTTTTCCTGGCCTCGCCGACGTTGTTAGATCTACAAAGGGATCTACTGTGAGGACTACTACACGCTGTACTTAACTACTGTGAGTTGCTCCATTTTCTCATACTTTGGGAAAAGCACTACAGAATTGCTCGAACATAAATTGCTACTCTGTTAAGTACACTTTGAACGTAGCGACCGAATGAAGCGGGTAAAAGCACGGGAGAACACTCTGAAGAATCCCTTTAGAAACAGCTCCACAGTCAGAAGATGCACCGACTTCACTTGTACTTCTAGGACTCCTCTCTCTCTACTACTCCTACACTACTACTAGTGGTATTCCACTCCCAGCTTCACGAATTCGATCAATTATGCTAATCAAATCTTGTCTGCATGTACTCTCAGAATGTGGGCAACGAACATCAACTGATAATCTCATTTCGCTATTTCCTACTATGTCCTTTTTATTCTTAATAAAGAGCACTCCAATATAAATGTTAGTGCGGGGAGTATGCATTTGAGTATTATAATCGTGTATTACACGGATGTGCATGCTACTTGTAATAATAAAAGACGTAGCTCAGAAATGGTATGTAGATAATGGACCTTGTCGGCAAAGGTACAAGTGGAGCAGTTAAAGTGTTTTGATTTGCTTTCAAGTAGGTACGCATCCTGTCTCGTTTATGTACTGGAGATGAAATAGGCAAAGGCTAACAAACATTTTTTCTATAGTTGATAGTGAAGAAGCCGAAGCGCATATGTGCATAAAAAATACTTGGCATTAGCATAATAGAAGATATAGAAGTGCAATTTTGCTAATTGAAAAAATAAGAACTGTTTGTCAAGTATAATCATCATTGGAAATGGATTACAGTAGAGTTACATTACGATTTTTTGTATTTCTATGATTGGCAGACACGGCATTTCAATGGTATCAGTGGAGTCGGATGATATTTTCCAACGTCTGCATATTTTAGTATAATATGCAACTTTTGTCATGTTGTGGCTGGGAAACTTATAATTTTTTTCGTGATAAACAAGGATTATTATCTGTTTGCAAGTGTAATTGTCATTGCTCTAATTATGCCAATTGCACTTCAATTTTTTAAATATGATTTTAATTCATCCGTCATTATTTCGGTGGTAGAGTTTATTTTTAACGTTTCAACCCAGAATGGTAGAATTTAAAGGCGGTAGAAGAAGCATAAGCCTGGTCTAATTCCAGCATCTTTGTGCCCCTCGTCAATGCCCCACCGTTTTTCTTCAATCCTGCCTACCTAGACTATAATATACTGTCTATCTCACTAAGATTAAAAAACCTGATTCTTTGGTCTATGCGAAACTCTCAAAAAATGTAGATTTTAATTGAAAAATTATACTTTGAAAACTTATGGGACCATTATTGTCCCTGTGAAAGCAATCAGGTTTTTTTAATGTCTTAAATCCTTAATCCTTGTGTAGTATGTGTAGCCATTTAATGCGAAGGATATCTTGCACTTATCATGTCATATTTTGTGAGACGTTCAAATTTTATACAAGCATTGACAGCAAGAGCGTATCTAGGAGTCACTATTGGGAGGGGCTCAAGGCAGCAATTTTTTTAAAAAGAAACCTTTTTTCTGGACTCAAGGGGCGTTAAGCCCGCTGAGCTAATCCGTAGATACACCCATGATTGGCAGTGTGGTTACAGTTACTATCCTATTTTACTGTCTATTTTACCATCCTACTATAGTATCAACCGTTTTTTTTTGTTTTGTGGTTCAATATTTCATTTCCCCTTGGGTTCCGAGTTCTGACGCCTATGATTATGATGTAAAATTATTCTGATGTAGGTATTGGACTATTACTACTACCACTACTGCTCATTGTCATTTTGTTGTTCGGTTCTAATTAATTCTGCAATTGGGGCAAAATGTAGGGATTATCTCAATTTTCTGTTTTGCTTTGCTATACTTATACGGCTAATACAAAACATACAATTTATAGGTTGTCGTATATTGTCGTCAGGAGAGTAAATAAAGAATGGAAAGAACAATAAGGCAATCTTGTAAAACATTACTGAATAAATTACGATATACGCTACAACAATATTAGGGATACTACTACTAATATTAAACTACTTGAGGGAACATAGTTAAGCATTCATTATAGGAACCTTATAAGTTTATAAGGCACTGTGGACTGACTGTAGAAGAGTATGAATTAGAAAGACTGGAAGTTATACAGAATTGTGTGACTAATCTTTAGAACACAAGTCTCAACTTAAAAACAAGTTTAACTAAAAGTGACAGTCAAGGAGACAGATCTGGAGCGAGTTTCCACACCATTTCCATTACATCCCAAAGTGTCTTCACTTATTGTTAATGTAACTTGGCTACGTGTCAATTTACTTACACGGAGGAGTGTACCTTACGAATCTCTTGTTTTGTCTTATGATTTCTCAGCGTTTATAAGTTACGTAGCTGGCTTAATTCAATATGGATGTAGAACTATAACTTTGCTAATAAATACGCGTAGAGTTGTGCCATTGTATTACAATTCTATGTTTCTTATTAGAGGTGTAAACCAAAATCTGTATTCTCAATCTATATCTCACTTCCATCTAGAAACTTCCAAATCTTTTCTAGATTCTGTACGAAACAGTCGCTTTGGATTTCAACGCTTTTTCATTGCTTTCATTTTACTACCAGTTTATGTTCACGTTCTCCTTCCGTTTGCGCACATCTTCGTGTTCTCCACTCTGAATTGTATCCACATAACCCCAAAACGCCTTTAAGCACCTAAGTCAATTAGGTACACATCCACCATTCTACTTTATGCTATCCATGAAATAATTCGCTACAATGAATTTTGGAATAGCAGAGTGATAATATTTCAGTTGTTGCATCATCTGTGTAGGTTTACACCGATGGTATTTATTGTGGACGTGTGTTCTGTTTCAAATGAGCCGTTTTCTTTTCATCTCTGCACCGGCTAGCCTTCTTTGCACCTTTTGCAGCTAAACACTCAAATCCAATATTGCTCATTTCAACAGTCACTCTAATAAATATTTGATAAAGGCCGATTTCAACCAACTCACAGATGAACAATACAGCAGTATTTTATTACCGTATATCTTGAGGCATTATAAAAGTAAACCTTGCCAATAGAAAGCTCTTCTCTGTTAAATTGACCTTGTCAGTAATAACATATAGAACCCCGGGCATGGTAAATGGTTAAAAGTGACTATTATTTAGAGTTATGTTTTTAAATTATGCAACCGTTTATACATACATTTAAAATAGAGTGTTTAAAGTCAAAATTCAACGAGTATTATTAACTATAATAGGATTGGAATGTTTTTTGTGCAGGTACTGATAAAAGTTCGATTTTCTTTAGAAGCACCTGGTCTTTCCGTTTATTGCGTAACCCAAACCCTACACTTTCGTATTTATTCCACATTTACTATACCATTTTATTAGAGTTAAACTCGGTTGGAGTTTCAGATTGATGAAATTAAATTCAGTGTACATTATTCTTTGCTTATCCGGTTTAGAGCATAAATAATGCAAACCAAAAGTCCCAGCGCAGTGCGTGGGTGCCTTTTACCGCAATTTATAATGGCCTATATAGACCGTGTACAGAATATTACAGACATCCATATTATATCGCAAGATGATTACAATGGTAGAAATGTTCAAGAATAAATAATGAGTTCCGTGGCAACAATGAGACTCGACAAGGAAGGTCTTGCAGTTAAGTGCCTTTTGCAACAAAAGCTGCCATCAATAATTGAATATTCTGGCATCAATAAATTTACCAGCGTACTATTTACATTGTTTAATTATTGCTTGTACATTTCTTCATTGTGTGTGAAACAATAAGTTTATATTCAAACGAGAAAGCCTAATGAGTGTAATAATAGAATGCAGAAAGCTTATAATTATGTCAGAAGACTTATTGTTGAAACACATTTCATTCATTGAGAAGAAGTTTGGGAAATCCTGACACGAATAAGCGAAAATAAAAAATTATCATCCGAAACTTTCCATTAGTAAAACAGGTCATGAGGTCATCCTTTCTAATCACTGGAGGAACATTGTTGTAATAAAATGAGAAAGTGTTTTAGCTGTGGTTTTTAATTTCGTACTTACTGAATCTTACACAGGATTTAGACTGGCAAATTTAATAAATAGAGGCATAAAGGCGAGTCTAACACCAATTCCAAGGCTTTTATGAATTTTCTTACTTTTTCACAACCATTTCTCCAACTGTAACATATCTGTGTGGAAAGGGAGTAAGGCTTACATCACAGCTATTACTTTTGAACGAATAGAAGATTAACTAGAATTCAAACTGCAGTTTCACTTGTAGTCTTCTTCTTCAACCGAGGTAAGCTATGTTTTACCCGAGAGTTTCTTATTCCCGTAAATTTAATTCTGGTTAAAAAAGACGTGTAGAAACTACGCTAGATGAGAATTACTAAATAGTAATATGGAATTACTCCGTTACTCTTAATTAATAGACGAACGGTGCAGTTTCATTAGTTTTACTACCAACACTGCACTTCATGTAGCGTCTTGAGGTTAAAATTCGTCAAAATGTGTATTATGCCGTGTGTGCGGAAGTCCGACGGGTTTATATCATGCAAAGAGCATTTGCTCAAGAGCAAAGGTAAAAGTACATTCGAGCACGAAATTTACGGTGAGGCATATGTGATTCCACTAACTGACCTTTTATGGTTCCTCTGTTGCTGAAACGACTTAGGAGGACAGGCCATACATAAAGTTAATTTTCTGATGAAACCACTCGAACCATGAAATTCCGAATTCTGTGCATGTGTCACGAAAAGTTGCATAAGTAAGCCGTTCCAGTTCCATTTTCCACTGTGGCTTCACGTTGAGATTTTAAATGAGACCATCGATAGAACGTCAGTGAAAGTTTTTCAGCCTCAACAACTTTTAAGAAATAATAAATCTCGCACAAGCCCACAATCTTATCAAATATTAGTTAGTGCAATGCAAATTGCAATTGTACAAAAGGAAGTACCTATGTGCTGTCAAAATATTAACAAATCCTGTGAAGCGAAGACGAGGACGATTTTATCCTGAGGTTCTTTCTGGCTTACCACAAGCGTGCGTGTTTATTTTACGTATATATACAATTTGGGTGTCCCAATACTAATCCAATGGTAAAAGGATTCATTCAATTTGCCGCATTCTGCTTTGTCCTTCGAACTTATCTTGGAGAATCATGTGAACGCAGAGTCAAGTCCAACTCCGGCATGTTATGTCGTAACTATCAAGAGTTACGAGACTGTGTAATACATAGGAGGAGTCGAATATAGTAGTTAGTCGTCCTGTTACACAAACACAAGTTAAATTGGCAAAGCTCAGGTTTCTTCAGATCAGTGTGACAGAAATATGTATGTAGAAAGCTTTTAAATAGAAATTTACTATTACTTTTACTTACTGAATCTTAGACTTGGCCGTATTGTAAGGCGTAGGAGTAAACGACGCAGAAAAACTATTCAGTTGACTCATTCCACAGCATTTATAGAGGCTTTCTCTGCTTCTCGTAAAGGTAAATAGATCTTTCCTTATTACAGTTCCGTATAGGCACCAGAAACAGCCCGCATGGAAATACCTTACAGATAATACTGCTTAAAATACATTTCCATATCCACAAATATATACTATATTATATGAGTATTTACAGATATATAAAACAGGCATCGGTATATTATATCATTTGGATTAAACAATAAGGTAGATAAATGAAAGTGTAGTATGTCTTATCCGTATGTTGAAACATTTAATATACCCTTTCTTAGCAGGGCAAACAAATAACACATTTTAGTTTTGTAAACTATATTAATTAGGCACTACGGGAAAATGTAATAAGGATGTAATAGAAAATTACATGGGAAAATTGTCATCAACAAAATGTGTGGATGTATCTTTGTATTAGGTACTGTGTTATTTACACACCTTTGCATGAATTGTACACAAAAACATTTCTCATTTCCATCCACCTACTCCACTTTACTTAATTATGTCAAAACTCTTGGAATTGCTTCTAATAGGAAAAACATTAAGAGACTAGTATTTGGAACTACCATAGAATTCCTGTAAAATACCTAGTTTTGTTTATAGGTATCCTAAATTTGAATAGGTATCTGTCTGGAACTGCGTTTGAGTTGGAAAGTGTAAATACCCATAGGTAATATTACAGATATACGGCTTCTTTAGGAGCGAGTTTATGCTTTAGTTACACAGGATATCCTGGCAATATTCATTTCAAAGAAATGCTCCGACGTTTCTTAACTTCCTCGTTTAAATCTGAAGGTAAAATTAATTACGGTTCGTCCGCTGCAAAAGTACTTTCCTGTTTTTGTTGACTCTTGGTATCTTTGGCAAACGACCCAACAGACATCATCCAAGGTACTTTGCATTAAGGTAATGAATGGGGATATTACATTACAGCATCATAAAAACGTATGCCCTGATTGATGTAAAATAAATTACTCTAATTGAGTTTCTCGGAAGAGGGAACTATACACAACAACAAAACTGTTTAGGCAATTCTTGTTTCATGAGTAGGAGTACGTATATCTTTATTAAGTAGCTGCTGTATAAGAATGATGTGTAATATTATCCGTCCGTCTGTACGCCTGTGACCGCTTTAATTTCACGCACGGATTAACAGAATTCGATCGTCTTATCAAATTTAATTTCGAATATTAACAGAATTAACAAACTTCTCTTACGTGATCTCTGGGTCACTGCAAAGGTTTACCTAGAAAATGGAGTCAATCGGTGATATTCAATATTTAGTAGCGGAAGCTAATTTACAGGGGCGTTCTATCTGCCCTGTGTGAGGAGTCACAGAGATATCTTTACAACGATTTAACTTAATTCGTTCAAACTTTATCAAAACAGGTTACAACATTGTGTTAGTAAAAGTAGAACTTCCCTGACTGTATTTATCTAAATAATATAAATTATAGTTTCTCTGATTATTTAAACATTGACGGTCTGCACTTTCAAACCCAAGTAGAATTCACACATCAATATTTAGAATGCAATGTGTATTTGAGGCTGAATCAACACCGTGGTTCTTCTAAAGGACGTGAAGTAGTTGACCAATTGACCCCATCGTAGAACTTAGCCTTCCAATGGATCACTAGAATACGTGTACTAATTTTGAAGCAGTTATCTCACGCCATTCTCGCCTTATGGTGCATACATACAGACAAACAGACGGACACAGCCTATTCGCATAAAGCATCTTGCAGTACTTCATGATTATTATTAAGTATCGTAAGATATTTGTATAAGAATGGGTTTTACGTCTGTCTGTCTGTCCGTCCGTCCGTTCGCACAATAACTTTAGAACGGTTTGAGATGTTAGACTCAAACTTGGTACACGTGTTGTAGTGGTCCATTGGAAGACTAAGTTCGAAGATGGGGTCAATCGATCGATGACCTTTTAGACTCACTACCGTGTCAATACTGCCTGCACATTACAGTGCGTTTTAAATGCTGCTATATCAATTATACTTATGTTTGAAAGAGAAGTCCGCCAACGTTTGAATTGGGTGAGAGACAGTGTTTGAATATTTTGAATAAAAAGAATTCGTGTTTTTACATATTATTTAACCAGATTAGTTGTGCTGCCACTAACACATAGTGTTAGAGTTGATGAGATGATGTCACATTTAATGTTGTCGTGTCGAATTTCATAATACCCTTACGATACTTTATTGCACCGTTGCAAATGGTTTATTTTATAAACTAATTTGCACAAACTGAAAGAACAAATACAATATTTGTCTCATCTTTAATTCATTGATGAAGTCTCTGAGGAGATTGATGTGGTTATGAATGATTCGATGGGTTTCGATCGATTTTGATTATCTGTTATACTTATTGTGAGTATTGTTGAAACACTAGGGCTAGATGGTCTTCCACCATTCGAAGAAAAGAAACGTTAATATGAATTCATTTATACTTACAAAGGTTACCTTGCTCCATCAATATCAAACTTACAGTTGAACTTCTTCTACAACGCAACCATGCTGTAGGTAGTCTAACTAATAATGTTTTAGTCGTATTATTCCTCCTGAAATATTATTGGAAACATACTCATAAATAACAATACCCACACTTGCCGCTATATGTAGTTTATTTGCTGTGGTTAGTGTGGTAAGATTGTTTGAGTCCAATAGCTAATGCAGGGAAGCCACAAAAAAATTTTCTCCAAATTTTTACCTTTTTAAGAATTAAAATTGAACATAATAGAATGAACAGTAAACTTATCCTATGATTTCATTTGCAAAGTCATATAAAGCTTTTCATCTTCCATTAATTCAAGGCGTATTTATTGAAAAGTAGTATTTATAGTGGTCACCTGGTATTGAATTCTCTATTTGTTCAAGACTGCTTAAGCATGATCATTTATTTTAATGTAATTTATTGATAGAAATTAATGTTCTCCTCTTTAGAATCTTTAAAATTATTATTCATATTCTACCGAAAATATTACTAGTATTATTTATGGTTAGTAAAACTGCTGTTGAGAATTCCTTGGCCAAATTCTTTATTTAACTGCCGTTGCTTCATTGATTACTACTGTGTGGAACTGGTATAAACCAATTTTATATTTTACAGTGCATGATTTTCAGTCTTTTTAATTAAATAGAATGTATTTCATCTCTTTGCCCCGAAACTACATTCTACAATAAAAAATGCGTGGATACAATAATTTTGATGAAGGCTAAGTAAGCTAATAAAGCAAAGTCTTTACATAGGATTATGTTTTTCCAACACGAGTATTAAAGTGTGCAGACGTTATGAGCCTATACACCATAGACTGCATACACTTGTACATAAAAACCTAAGAGACTTTGACGTTCGCATGGGGTTTTTATTGAATCAAATGAAACCAACTCATCTTTTCATCTGGCGTGCTTTTAAGACGAGCTTTGGAAAATACAATTTTGAGTTTGTATTATACAGTTGGCATTGCCAGTTCTTGCTGGCTAAAGAAATCAGAATTGGCTTGGCACTACACACACTACTGGTGTTGTGTTTTGTGTATTCGGGTTCAATGTACAACTGACAATTTCATTCACACACTGCCCTCAACTGTAGCACTTCACTCAAATTGAATGAGTGTTTTGTCAACGAAGTTTTATGTATGAGAAGGAAATTCAATAAAAAACTGAATTGTACTGATTCCACTTTGACTACAGAAAAAATGACAATACGTAAACGTATTCCTGTTGACTGATTTTATTTCGTCGATTCAATTGCATTCTACAATAAACTAAAGTTTATTTTCAAGAAAAGTTTTCTATTTTACTTTCCACATAATCCAACGTTTTTTCTTTAACACAGTGAGGCATTTGAACAGTCATCATGTCTTGTGTGTATTATATTGCATTACTCGAGTAGCAAAACAAGCCTTATCCGTGCCTCGTTTCAATCATCGTTTCATCATGTGTTATGTTGTAGAATGTAGTACGTCTGCTTTTGAAACTTTTTGAATAGAATTGAGGTTATATACCTTTTCTCGTTTGTATTCACTTGCCCAATAGTAACGCAATGTTCTACATTTTTATTTCTCTCTTTGAAGTTGCCATTTCCATTCTAGAAATTAGAAACCAATAAGGATTACGGAAATAACTCTTTTGTAAAAAAGTAACGGTGAAAGTCGTTGAAAATGGCAGAGGTGAATACACACGGTGTACTACTTTAGTTCTTATAATTAAACGTGAGAGTGCTCCTATTTCTTATCTATTCATCATCAATTCGTCACAAAGAGTCATGTCAAACCTAATTATCTTTTCAAGGGAAATGTAAAAACATTTTGTACACAATCAATGCAATAAATATCTCCTGTAACATTTTCCGTACGTGTTTCGTAGTGCATAAAGATGAGACAGAAACAATTGTGTGTCCCAAAATCAAAGGTCTATAGTGTCTCGTGTCTAGACGATAGACGGGACGATGGAGTAAATAATGAACCACTGTTGTGGTTTTTGCAATATTTAATTTGGGTTCTTGCAGCCTTTCAGGTTTATTCTGTTGGACGATGTAACATTTCGTTAAAATTGTAGTTGTGCCAATGAAATTGAATTTCGCAAATTGGTATTACAATATTCATCCATTTAATGTGCATAGCACAACCCTAACTGTTGTATCAGTGTCTCTTATATACTTACCGTCTTTCATATTACAGAACACGATATTGTAGTGCTGTTTATTCTCGATTCTTATAATGAAACCACTGATTGAAATATATAAAACATCGTATAGTGCATGAAAAAATGAATTGCGACGATTGCAGGAATTGTGTATCGAGAAAATTGTCCGTTGCCAAACAATTGCGCTTGGGGGTTTCTGAAAACCATAAAACAAATACGAGGAAAGTTAGGTTTTAGTTGAAGGTCATTTTCCTGGTAAACATTTTTTGCTTTATTTCGTTCTCATAAGGTACCTAATATGAGTTGCGCTTGTTTGCATTTGGGTATAATATGCTTTTAATTAAACCGATATAATATTTCTTCCTGTTGCCCCATGCAAAATTCAGTATTACAGGAAGATTCATTATAGCAGTATCAGTTATTAGTAAACAATTTCCGTTTATTTCGTCGCTATTCTACTTTACTGCGTATCATCTTTTTGATTCGCGAATTTATAAACATTTACAAAATGAGAACTGCAGAAAAACTTTTATTGATTGTGTAGCTATAAATAAATAAATTCAATTTTTCTGTCGGTTAAGTAATATCAAATACGATTTAAAAATCATATATAATATTTTTGCGAACTAATTCAACTTTAAAAAGAGAAAATCGTGACCACAATATCTTTCTAATACTGACCCACCAACTTTATTGTTTGCTGTATAGATATTTAATATCAATATTATCTGAAACGTATTAGGAACATTTATTTTCGTCTGACAAAATATTAGATGGCAAAAATAATCTGCTAATATTTTGAAAACGTGGTCTACACGATTAGGGAAAAAGTAATCAATATGAATTCTTCTCGGTATAGCAGAAGTTAAGCCCAGAGCTCAGCGGAGGAAAGCACACAGGTCTCCTGTTCTCAGTCTGCGAAACACGACGTGTCTTCATAAGAATAAAGTAAGACTCTTGTTGTGTTCCGTCCTGTGTAACCATTGTGACTTTATTTAACTTGTCTTTCCCTCTAAGGCTTTTTCAACTCTGAAGACAAGTCTTGTAATTCTTTCACTAGCCTTAAATGCCATTTTTCGAAGTTCAAACAGAGTAGGAGCTTTATTCTTCTTTGAGGACCATTTCATATTTAAGTAGTTGAGACAAGATGACACGGCAAGATGCGTGTAGAATTTCTTCAAAGCCCCTGAAACTACACTACAAGTATAACCAATGTTACAAATTCCACAACATACATATATTCATTAGACATTACAGCACAAAAGTTTAGAAAACTCATTCCATAAAGTTACCTGATCGCCCTGTAGACCTGGATCCATCGCTTATATTTACCTAAGGATAAAGATATTTCACTATATAAATGTTATCGTGCATATAATATTATATTAAACAATATTGATACAGAAACACAATATAATATAGCTACACGTATATTAAATATAAAATTTTACAAAACATATAAATACATACACAAAATGGCTAGTGGTAGTACGGTCGACCGACCTTCAGTTTAAAAGAGACTTTTATTAAAGCAGCTTATTCTTACTTACTTCCAAGTAAAGCATTACTAATATAATTTGGTTCTATATGGGTGGCTGTCGTTAATTCCATTTTGTAAAGGAGAGATGTAAATGGTGCAGACAAAAGATACCAGGTCTACGGTAGGGAAAGGATCGCAAACAATAGTAAAAGCAATAGTACAGTCTGTATAGTATACCGTGCAGAATCTTTGTAGTAGAATGTAGAACTGCTAACGCGTAAAGTACAAAGAAAGGGAGAGACATATTTAGCTTGTATGTTTATATAGGAGAAAGCGGAAGAAAATCCGATGGATCTGTAAATGTAATATTCTTTGAGAATTTAGAATTGTGTATAAACCGGAGTGGTGGTGGTGGCAGGGCGGGAGGAGAATATAACAGGAAATCGTATTAATTTCTCCACCATTTGATCCAATTTAGCTGAGAACATTTTATGGAAATGAGATTGTTGTATTCGGCCCTCTCTTCTTGTTTTTCTCGCACATATTATATCATAGTCATAGTGTGGTGATTGTGAGTTCAGAATGTTGATAGGCTTCCCTTGGCTTAAGACTGTGTCCACGTCCACTCCTCCGGAGCTATGTCTGTGTGCCTTTGCCTTTATACTGTGAGTCTGAAGAAGGTATGTGCGGAGACAGCAAATGCATTAAGGTATAATGTATTGGTACATGTATACCACTTCAACCTCCTCCGATTATTCGTTGAGTTCTTCGTTCCTCGTCTTTCTCTTCGACTACTTATTACAGCAAAACCCAAACCGTAGAAAATTTGTATACATTGTACGTGCTCTTAAAACGAAGGAGGCTAATGCACTAATGCACCACAAATTTATCCTGTAACTACGCATTTACAGTGCTGTGAATTTGAAGTGCTAGGATAATAAATAATGGTGACGAAGGGTAAACTCATATATAGCAAAATACCGCAATCATCGACTGCACTAAAGAGAACCGACGTTAAGTGCGGAACTCCAAAAATACGCCACTTATTCTCTTTCATACGAACTTAGATGAAGATCTCGCCTCTTTTTGCAGCAGCCACTTTTATTCTATTATGTAAAGATATTTATGCAATGTAAAAGTTAGTTTATTGCGGTTGTATAACTTTGAAGAAGTTACACAATACAAACTAAGTTAGACATGGAGGAGTTATATACCAGTAGTGTGTACGTTTAGAACTGGTGAAAGTAATAATAACTAACTGTACTAAATAAATAACGCCCCATTGAGTAGTTAGTTAGTTATATTCGTGATAAATTGTTACTCTTAAATTGATGTTCTGAATTGAACAAAGTAGAGAGAAAAAAATTAAGAAAAACCTCAATAGGAGTAACATACAAGAGAATTGCTCTTAATGAACCATAAGCAGTATAAGGCTGTTAATAATATTAAATAAGATACCCATGGTGATAATCATAATGGTTCTGATACTAAATGCTATATTATTACAGTATAACTATTCTGTATTATTTGGGTTGCATTCTATAATAAGGAAAAATAAAAATTTGCCGTTATTTTCCTATAGTTTTTAAAACATCTTACTAGTGACTTGCTAAATTTTTTTGCTATTCTGTTTGCCATTGGATTAAGTTTTTCACTTTGTATTTTAGCAGACGTAGTTCGTATAATTTTACCTTTTATATTTCTGTTAACCTTTCTACGTAGAATTTCAGATATGTCAGAATCTGAGCAGTTCGAGAAAACAAAATTATTGCGTCACTGTTAAACTGGAAATAAACGAATTAGTACTGTCAAAATAAACCTTGTCCTATTGTATAATTCCCCAGTTTGATATTTTGATTATTAGAGTATTAGTATTGCTAGGACTACGCCTACGTACAGTATAAAGTTGCAGTGACAAAAATCACTTTAACAGAGACGGCTTATTAAATTCTGCAGTGCATCTTTCAGCCCGTGTAATTTTTAAGTTGACATTTGATGAGGGTACAGAATACTATTTGCCCGTAAAAACGCTTTTCGTGTCTTTTATACTCCTACGCAGTTAGTCATTCTAGTACACAAATGGAATCCCAATTCATTAATTTGTTCCTTGAAATCGGATTGAGTTGCTTCAAACTGTAATATTAGGATTCGAAAGAGAGAAAATTTAATTAGCTCCACTATGTAGTGTGGGTTGAGTATTTTCTGTAGCTGGAAAGAACAGGTTTTTTAATGAAACAATCTAAACCTGACTATGGGTACTTTCGATTTAATCATGTTACTCAACGTTATTAGCTGGCAAATTGACATTCTTCAAACTAATGTTGTTAAATAAAATATCAAGTGATACAATACTCCTGCATTCAGCAACGGCTTCGTTTGATATGGATGTTGCTTCTGAATTTTGTTTTAGCAATGACATTAACAACAGAGAGGAGCAAATTAGAATTTCTACTGGGTACCTTTTAAATACCTTTTTCAATGTTGATTTTAGAATATCCATTCCATTTCACATTTAATAAACAAGACATAACGTGTACACATCCTCTATTTATAAATAAAATCCCTTTAAAGCATGCCATTAGTGTTTAGTGCTGCACTGAGTACTCAATGCAAATCTGACGAATCCTTCATTTGCATGATGTAAACATCAAAGAGTTGATGAAACACATAAAATAAATATGTCTTCTAGTGTAAAAGGAAATTATTTGGGAAAATTTTGCTTCAAGGTCTGCGAACGGAGAATTTATTTTCCAAGTCAAGGGCTATGAGAGAAGTTATGCGTAATTTAATTAAGGATCTTTCACAAAATAAATATGAATCCTTAGGTTAGGTTCATTTATACGTGAATACGTGCTGCTATTACTTTCTACTCGTAACAGTTATGTTGCCGCGTTGGTTGACGGAGTAATAAGCATACAATTAGGTACGTGTGTGTGTTATCTGCAGTTTCGCACGCTTTCCTTCGTGTTTCTGTTACCATGCCGTGTCACGTCGAATGTTCCATACATATTTTAACACTTTGCAATGGCTCCTAATTAGAATCTGACAAGGCTATCCGATTCAAAAAGGTAAATGCATTTAAACACATTAGATTATTATGATGAAAGCAACTAACTGTGCAATGTATACATACAGGAGATATGTGCAAGGGGAGAAAGCACGATGGAAGATTATATATACGTCTTCTTTGTAATGTAATGGACAATTAATGGGTGTTGCAATACACCTCCCAGCCGTAAGAATTATCATTGCAAATTTGCATTTTAGAAAGGCACAAGGAGGCATTATCAAGACATTTTAGAAGCACATTATATTATTTATTTATTATTTAGATTATTTCACATTAGTTAATTATACAACCTGCATCTAGTATGGATTGTTTTTAATGAGGTCTAACAGGAAAGTTCACTCTGGTTACAGCATGGCATTTTTATCTTATACGTAAAGCTCTATAACTACTCAATTCTCCCAACTTGAATTTTAATGAATTACACAGTTAATATTTACACAGAAGTAAAATTTGACTTGATAAAAGTTCTACACATTTTGAAGGGATGTCAAAAAATAATTGTCGTAAGACAATCTTGAATATTTTTGTTGGTACTCACTATAGACTTACTGTAAACTCACTTTGTATTGGTGCTACCATTATTTGTAAAATAGGTCAGTGTGCAATAGTACGTAGGTTTTTGGTTGACAATTGTTCAGTTTATTTCCTGAAGGATAGACAACCCATTGATACTCACAATTGTAAAAACTTGTCTGCAAATTAGGGTAAAGTTAAGTACACGTTGACAAATCAAGTTGGAAGGAGCAATGGATGTGGTGACGCAGGTAGGCTTTTAAATGAACATAGTATAAATGCCCGGAAAACAACCACCCAGCCTATCTATTCGCGTGGGTTGTAATCCAAAGCAAAACTGGAGAAGGTACAAAGAACATCAAATAATAACAAACCGGGATCTGAATGTGTCTGGAAGGTCTTTTGTGTATGCACCGTTGCAAGCAGCAAACAACAATAACATACATTTACACAGTAATTTGCAAAAGACAGTTATTATTATACGGTGGGTGGAAAGACAGCTGCCATTTATAATTTTCGAGGTTTCCATCGCATGTGAAATCCAAATCAACACCGTAAACATTTAATGAATGAATTCAAGATGGAGGACAAACCTTGATGACATGAAAAAACTAACATTCCACCAGTAGTTCCCAAGTGTTACCCTTATAACTACTCAAATGTCACACATGCTCACCCCTGGGAAATAAATGACAACCCTGAAGTTCAATTTCACTTAAATTGTCTAATTTTTGTCTCTTTGGTCACCCTCTGCTTGCAATTTCCATTTTCCATTACAATGACCATTTTTAAAGGCTACCAATTAACTTTGCATAAAACAAAAGACAATTGCATAAAATAAAGGACGAAACTCATAAAAATATGGAAAGTGCTCACAACGAAATGTTGCATATAGAGTAAAGGAACTCATGCATAAAAAGAATAGAAGCAAGCATAAAGTATAGGGGAATTTTTCATAAGTTTTAAGAGAAATCGACATAATGCTTTTTCATTTTGTACATACATTCTTGTATGTATGTACAAAATCATCTAGCATAATTTGTATGTGTTTCTATACAGTAGTAAGGGAAATGACATGATATGTCAGCGTGTAAATACAAGTAAGAGTCCGTCTGAAAAACGTTATAGGCTCATATTTCCTTTGTCAGTTCGAAATTTTCCTTCAGGGCAAAAGCGAAAGAGCGGAAGGCCAAAGGGCACTGGCACTGCTACCTATTGAAACAGACATGATCAAAACACATTTGCCAAAATCTGTTTAATGTGCAGGGCAAGAAATAAAATTCACGCTATCTATTCCAAAGTTAGTATAGGTACATAATTCAACGGATGTAGAAAACTCATATTTTATGCTGTACTCGACAATTTTACATTAATTGTAGGTAAAGCCAACCCAAAATGAGAAATGCTACAGTGAGTTACCTGTCTTAAGGATGGGTTGGATCAGATTTACGGTTTTTGTGGCTTTAATCAATTATTTAATGATAAATCCTGAAGGAGAGTTCGTATCTTAGAATTGGACGGACGGACACAGTGACAGAGTGAAATCATACAAATAACTACGTTGTTTGATAAATATATGTAGCCCCATTTAGTTGAAATGTGCAAGGTATTTCACTTTGGTAACAAATGATTTCGTTGGCGTAAATAATAGGTATATTTTGAATGCAGTATACAAACAATTAAAAATAGCATCTTCAAGCAAATATTATACTCAATAATAGATAGTCATGTTTCACATATTTTCTAAATATATCTCATCTCATAGCTTTTATAATCCGTTAAAAACGAATATAATACCCTCGCGATGTTTTGATTTATATCTAGTTGTGCTCATTTTTTGGAAAGATGACGTACACAAATGTAGATTTTGTATTAAATTTACATAAATACTAAGTGGGTGGTAGTGTAACAAGGATGCACTTTTAAAACGCCCTATTAAGTATTTGTTACGAATGTAGGAAAAGTTTTTCGTTTGTTATGAATAAAAATGACCAATATATTTAAAACGTCTGAGAGATGTCTGGACTTCTTATTCTGTTCCAGTATGTAGTAGGTACCTTGTGCTGTAGCGTATAGGAATGAAATGTATTACCATAATAATAACTGTAAAAGTACGATGGCTAAAAGCAACGGAAGTATGTAGAAGATTGCGAACCTCTAGATATTCATAAGGTTCGTTATTTATAGACTTTTCTTTATGGATCTCCTTTACTATTATCATTTGGGAATTTTTCTGAATATTTTGAAGCAATGTATTTTTGAGATATTGCTATTGCCATTGTATTCTTGAATATATATAAGGTCTGTGCAATATTCCCTTGATGGAGTATTTCATCAGAGACTCCCAAGTGATTTTACGTATCAAGGTCGTTTAAGGAGCAATGTAATGTTTCCCATTGAAAAGTTACAACTATAAAGTCAATATGTTCCCTTCAAGAAGAAAATTGAATTGCCTTGAGTTAAAAGACGCACATTTGCTGCCATATACATATCCTTTGTATGTATCCATGTACATATGTAACCCAGTTGAAAGGCACAGAGAGACGAAAGAGCTTGCGTTTGTGTACTTCTGTTAAGTGCTGTGTAAACTGCCGTAAAGGAACTGAAAACTTGAGAGAGAAAGGAAAGAGAGAGAGAGAGAGAGAGAGTTTAAAAAGTAAATAGAAAGAGAGCAATTCCGTCCAGACAGATAGACGACTACATATACAAGCAATGTAATCAGCAGAAGCTTCCTTATAATATTAAACACGACGACGACTTGATGACGAAAGGTCTGTTGTTTGTTATGTTATACGTACTTGGCTCGGCTTCACTTAGCACTATACATAACTATAACACATAAGGACACTACACAGTACATTGTGTGTTTTACTGCATATTACAGTATAATAGCTTTCCATTATGTTAAATTTGTTTTTTGCGGATACACTTTCACCTAGCAAACGGTTTAAAGCAAAAATATTTGCATACGGCCACGGACGCTGCCAGACGATTCTTCTTTGTTTTCCTTGGGCTATCATTAATTCTGCACAAGTCATTTTATAATTTGTTTGCTTTGAAGTAGTAGCGAGTAACTAAAACACTCGTTCGCAGATGCTAACTTGGCTAATAAAAGATGTTCTCTCTAAGTGTTCTTCGCTTTTCTTCTACATGCTTCTTCATTAGAACAACTATTTTGAGTGAAGACGTAATATGGAACGAGAATGCAAAGACAGGGATAGTAGAAACTAGAACTAATCCAGCTGAGGAGATCAATGTTTGTTATATGACAGCTTTGCTTGATGACTACTGCACTTTACTTGAGTCAATGTCAGTTGGACATTACCACTGTAAATACAAAAGTGGTATGTCCTATAGTCGGAGCAGAGGCTAAACAAATACACAATAAAGTACTTGTATTAGCAGAACCAAAATTTCTGCTCCCTGTAAAACCAACAATAGGTAAATAGAAATTGTGACTTCTTCTCAACTGAAGTATTAGAAAGCGGAATTGAATGTGTAACTGAAGAGGAAGGAGCTTTGCTGTCAAAGTTGCCTCAAGGCAGATAAAGAACCAATTTTTCAAAGTAACCCTTCTGACTTTACTGTACGGATATAAATTTGTAAAGCTGTCATTCCCATCTTTACAGAGCGAACAGCCATAATGCTATATTATGACTATGACCTTACCCACAGTTTTTCTTAGCCATAGCAAATACATCTCTTTTTAAGATTTAGATGACCTCTAAGCTTTTCGCAGGGATAAAGCGCAGTCCCTCAAGTCGAAACAGAGAAAAGCACACTGTCGCGTTTTATGACGTCATAGGCGTAATACTGCATATCATTTCTAGAAATCATTTTATTGCAATTATTATTGCAATTTTGTTGTCATTCAATATTTCATACATTGTTCTTTTGACATAATTATGACAATGTAATAACCTTGGTGAACAAAATTCACCGATCAATCAATTCATATACCAACAATTAAAAACCATACACTTTTACAGTTTGGGATAAATTCTACATTAATGCATCAGGTCCGTAGCCAGGGGGGGTGCTATGGGTGATATTATACTAGATACTATTATTATTACACTAGATATTATTGAAATTTTCACAAAAACCAGCCAAACTTTTAAAATTTGGCTCCTAAATAACAAAAAATTGCGAAATAGTCAAAAAATAGAATAATGTGTTTTTGGTGTCTTTTGGCCTAAATTTTGCACTAAATATTCGCGCGGATATGAGCATTTATGACCTGAAAATGTCCATGTGACCCGCCTACACTCCCCAACTTTTAATCCTGGCTACGGACCTGTAATGCATAATTTACTCACACATAGCTCATTTGTTTAATAATAAATTGTTGTCCCGGTTGTTCTTGTTTTCCACAAATGACCATATTTGTAGATTTAATTTTATACTAGGTTCGATAGTATGTCCATTTTTAAATAATCTAGAAATAATCCAGGTATTAAAACTTTAGTATTTGTAAATTAAATTTTAGGCTAACAGGTTCGTAAAATGTGCAGCGTTAGATAGGTATGTATAGTATGTATTAATATCGAAGATTTTCTTTCGGTTGACTGGTAGTTGTATTTTGTATTGTATATGGTAACTTCTCGGCCTTTGCCTTTTATTACGAGACACTGTGAAGTGTATAAGGATGCTCTTTCAAATGTATCCTGCACACTGACTCATGAAGGAGAAATGCTTTCATGTTGAAGTCAAGTGAATGAGCTTGAGTTGAGCTTAGCGTAGTGTTGTTGTCTGCTTGCAGCTTACGTCAGACACTGACTGGGTTGAAATAACACAAGAGTGAAAGTAACTTTTGAGAGCAGATTCTACACAGAAAGAATTAGATGACCATGGAGAGAGAGAGAGTGTGTATTTTTTCTCATTCTACAGTGCGGATCCTTGACGTCTCTGACTTCCTTTCCCTTTTGCACACATGGCATATCACTATTACTTCTCTCTTTGCGTCTCTCAATGCTTTTTACAGTTTAAGAAGAATTTTTCTACTAATACTGAAAATACGTACACTTTGCCATATAACTGCACACACATTGCATTGCCTGGTTAGAGATTGAACACTATGCATTCACATTGTACAGTCAAATGTCCAAAAGTGTGGTCAAGTGACAGGAAAAAGCAATATACATGGAAGGCACATCTGTCTGTAGTGCTTCTACAGCCCACTGCACATATTTTCATATAAATACCTAAAAACCCACTGAAATGTTACCCCAATGGTATTCCCTTTCTATTTACTATATGCCTTCATATATTACACTGTATGTATATCAATAAAGGTATGTATATCTAGCGACTTTTATGTAATGGAGTAAATAGCCACTTTTCTAAAATAAGTTAGGAGTATGTTCTTGAATTGAAGCGAGTTTATTCTTGGGGAGTCGTGTCGTTCGTGAGTCTTTATTACAAGTTTCGGAGTTAATCAAGTGATATATATTTGAGTGGTGTGGTGATACATGTGTAACACAAGCGACACATCTTGTGCCAGCTTTATTGTAATAGTAAAGCACCAATTTTAAGTGGACAAAGTTTTAACTATATCTCATTCATTTGCAAAACTTTGAGTAACCATGCAGTACACACAACCAGTATATAACACGTGGACGAAAGTAGAAGTACCACTATAGACATATTATTATATGAAAGTGTTGAAAAGCGATTGCATTAGAAACTTTCAAAGTTCTCATGTATCAATGCCTGAAGGCATTCATGAAAGAGACAGACTTTTGACACAACCCATACTCGCGTTTAAAACTAATCATTTTTGCACGTTATTTTTAATCCTTTCGCATGGTTTCCTTCAGGCTCGCTTCAACAACCAACCAACTTGAAAAACTATTGATTTCCTAACTCCCCACTTCATTTCACCATTATTAGTACGTGTGTGTTCTTTGTGTGCAGAAAGGACTTACTCAGACTTCAGCAGAACAAACTTACACTATCTATGACTATAACCACATATTTTGGGTAGGTTGCTAATTGATATAAAATGGTAGTGATATTCTGAAGTGGAACTTGGGGCTAGGGCTTGAAAAAAAGGCAAAAACACTTGGGTTGATGATGGGAGATAAAGTGAGCGTTTGGAAGAGTCTCATTACATTATTATGGAATAACAGCTCATAACGTCGTCCTCCAACCACCAACCTACCCAATGTACATATATCAAATTCATCGTCGTCGTTTTGTCATGTGTCAAGTCAGCTACTTCAAAACAAACTGCGGAAACGGGAAAAGTTGATAAATACTTTTAAATGCTTTATGATACGAAGAGAGAGAGAGAGAGAGAGCACACAAGATTGATACTGTACTCACTCATTCAGCTCCACTTGAATGACTTGTCACAAACGAGTACTTGGCTTAATATCGATGTCACGTTGATTTTCCCATGAGCTCGCAAACACATTTATTTCAACATACTCCACAGATACGTCAATTCCAAGAAATTTTATATTACTTTCCAACTACCCTTGACACTATCAGCCTTCATTAAACAAATATCTCAAGTTACTGCAGATGTGTATAGCTGTACGTTTATGTATAAATAATATTGTATGAAATGTCTTAATGCAAATTCAGAGACATTTTATTGCTATATTTCATTCTCTGTATATTGACTGAGTAAATAAGTCACATTTTGCACTTCTGTGAATTATTGCATGCACTGACAGAGTAGACTAGAAATAATGAACACATCCGCTATTGATGTTTCATTTGCTTAATGAAATATTTATTGTAATGTAGGCAACTGGTAAATCTTCTGTTGTAGTAGTAAAAGGCTATGTACTACATAGGTACTAAAAGATTGCGTTTTACTTTATATAACATTTCTAATGCCGTGCTTAACTTACTACCTGATGATATATCTGTATTATATCAACTTGTACTTTCCAACAGGGTGATTGATTTCATGTAGTCAAGTAAATGTCCAACTTTGTGCACAGATATTTGATTATTGCATACGCGACATATACACGGAAGAATCTTATCTTTAACAGGATGTCTTCGAATATTAATCGGTGCTTTTCTTTCCCGTGTCTCTGTACGTATATACTTACTTACTTAGTCGCGTGTACTAGATGTGCCCCCGTTTTATTAATATTATTGTTTAATTTGTATTCATATTATGCAATGCAAACAAGTTACTGTTAATTTGTCTACCTCTGCCCTATCTGCCAATAAATCAACCGAGGGTGTATACAAGGCTTACTAGCAAAGTTATTGCAGCCATTTATGTCGTTATTGTTATAGTACTAAATGCACCATGAACATATAAGCACAAAGTAAATAGAAAGCACGAGTATGATTTTGACGATGATTAGAAAGGGTGAGAGAGTCAAATTTTGCATACTATTTCTTGCTAATACGTGAATGAGGACTATATGTAGGAAGAGTAAAAGAGCAACAGACCATGCCCAGATAAAACAATATTTTGTTACTTTACTTGCTCGTGTTGTTTATAAATCAGTGGTGCAGTAAGGTTGAGTTGTTTGGGAAGAAACGAAGTATAATTTCTCTTAAATAGTAAGTAGGGTAATGCCCCGAGGCGCTTGTATGTGTTGCGGTACAAATGTATAATGTTTTGTGTGGTACTTTGCTCTCTTCCTTTCTCCATTGTCAAATCAAAGCTGTAAAAGACAAAGACAAGGAAATACGACGCCTATTGTTCGTGGCACTACTACACTTGCACTAGTACTGTAAGGATATAATGTAATTGTGTATATTCGTTGCTCTTGCTGTGTTTAAATATATCTCCAGCAAAGAGCACCAGTAGTAGTAGCAGTATGTGAGATATACATTGTGTGCAATATAATAATAATATAAGTTAGAGTTTGTTACACGAAGAAGGCAGTGATCGAGTGATTAGTGTTGCGTTATCAAAGTTTCTGTGTGTGCTTTGCTCGTTGATGTTATGCATGGATGGATG
The DNA here is from genome assembly GCA_019776165.1 of Pogonognathellus flavescens. NCBI lineage: Eukaryota > Metazoa > Arthropoda > Collembola > Entomobryomorpha > Tomoceridae > Pogonognathellus > Pogonognathellus flavescens. The sequence continues at coordinate 13,894 of JABASD010000691.1, read as the reverse complement.
CACAGAACGACGATACAATACAAATAGACGAGAACTAGCATATTATATTTATTTACGATGAAAATCCAAGCCTTTCCTTCTTCATTCAGTCAAGTGTTATGCAATAAATATGAGTTTACAGGAGAGTTGTGCTCTCCCGTGTATTTCCTCGCAAGAGCAAAGAATGAGAAAGCTCACATCTCTGAGTTTTAATACAATATGTATGGAGTATTAGTATTATTCCCTATATTCATAAAAGTTTAGACTTGGTATGATATCACACTTGTGTGCGTACATTTCCTCTTCTCGTGTTTCGTATCTTTCGTTTGTCATATTTAAGCCATCCATATAGATATACACTGGACTTGTTCCGCATCGTCAGACTCTGGTGTGGCGCATAAAAGTTAACGTTGCTGAAAAGAAAAGCCAGTAAACATAAAACTTTTCCACTTTCGACATTCAGCTTTCTCTGCCCTCATTAATGTTTATAACGTTAGTGGTTGCTACCTATTTGCCATGTATTCTGTCTGATTTCACTTTATATTTGTGGTACCTATTATATTAACCGTATAACTGCATTGATGTGCTGGATTTTAAATTGACAAACTTTTACCAATTTATTCGAAAATGGAAAATACTATTTTAACTCTTAGCTACGCAAACTCGTCTGTACGCAGCACACTTTTTGTTGCAACACTTTAAATTAACTTTTTCTTTCTTTGCCCACGCCTCTGAATATTCACTTCAAATTACAAAACTCAACGGTTGTGTGACACGTAGTAGCAATATTAAGGATCGTGAAGTGTGTTTAAACTTAGTAAAAGTTTGTATATATGAAGGGATTCTGATTACGTTCATATATATATAATATATATATACGCCTGCTCGTCCATTATTAGCACGTAATGAAGATTGTTATTATTATACTTAATGTGTGAAAGCAAGGTCGATCTTTGTCAGAATGATGCTAATAAAATTATGAATAAAACGATGGCTTATACTAGGATATGATGTAAGTAGGCTTATTATATATTCAAACTTCTCATTTTGGCTTATTAAGAGTACCAATAGTGTTTTAATTGGTATTTGGCCGAGGTCGTGCCAACGGCATGCTACCTCTACTAACACTTACTCGGAAATCCTTCTTTTCTTTGTATAAGATTTTATACAAAATAATATTTTTCCTATATCCAGATTTTTCTAATTAACTAGTTTTACAATCTATGAGTATTCGCGATTCAACTTCATAGATACTAATCAAGTTAGTCAACTTCTAAATTAATGAATATCATAATTTCTTCGCATCTGTTAAATAAACCGGTTAAACACTGCAGTAGCCAAGAAACGAAGGGAACAGTGACACTGTGGTGTTAACTATGACACGATAACATTAACTGTGAAACCGTGTTAGCTGCATATTTACTATGACTAGTACATGCATTTAAAAATATTATGTCAAAATATCTTCAAATTTAAATTTAGCGGTTTTCAAATCCAACTATTATTGACATAGCAGCATTTAAAATGCAATGTACAGTTCTGACTGTATTGAAACAAAAGTTAGTTTAAAAGGTCAAAGGTCATGAAGGAGTTTACCGATTGACCCCTTCTTCGAACTTAGCCTTCCAATACACTACTAGAATACGTGTACTAAGTTTGCAGTGAATATCTCAAACCGTTCTTGAGTTATACGGCGAACAGACGGACGGACAGACAGACAGACGTAAAACACATTCTTATGGAAGTAACTTCGCTTCTTAATAATTGAATGATAATGGATATCGACCTTCTAGTTAATTATAATCAAATTATTCTAGCCAAGACGTATTTCATGAAAAATTGTTGGAAATAATTAAAGAAGTATACAAACTGACTTTTGAAACAAATTACCTAGCAGTACAAATACAAACGTACTGTATTTCCTACAATTAAGTAGCGAAGTTACTTTATAACAACGCATTTCGTGTCTGTTCTTCTGTGCGTCTGTCCGTCTTTTCGTACGATAACTCAAGAACGGTTTGAGATATTGACTTCAAACTTGGTACATGTCTTTTAATAGTCCATTGGAAGGCTAAGTTTGAAGATGGGGTCAATCGGCCAACTCCTTCATGACCTTTTATTTATTTATTTATTTATAATCGACGACACCCTCGAAGACGAGGTAGTTTCATCGTAAATAAGTTGTACATTGTAATTTACTTGAGAGAAAAGAAATAGGAAGTGTTTAAATGAACACTGTTAGTAAAACAATTACAGCTTACATATTACAGCCTTTTAGACTAACTACTTTTAAAACAGCTTCAAAACGCAATGCAGTTTAAATACTGCTATGTGATTTCTACTTAGATTTGAAAAAAAGAGCGCCAACTTTTGAATTGGGAGTCCTACAGAATTTTAATAATAATCAGCGACCATTGTTTTTATTACACAGAGTCAGAGTAGTTCTACTGCTACTAACTGTCAGTGTTGACCTGTCCATGTCACAGCTAATGTTACTGTATCCGAATTTCACATTGCAGTGTCACTTTTCCCTTCGTTACTTTGCAACTGCGGTGTGTAACCGGTTTATTTTATATGGTAATAAGTACGTTAGAATAAATTGTCATCAATTTTATAAAACCTTTTCTGACGAAATGTTTCCACACTACTTATTATTGACGTTATTCATTCACTGTAGATTTATATGGTCCTGCAATCAGCTTTTCCATGTTATTTATTACCTCTGTCTGTAAAACTACCATTTAAAATGAAATGATTGCATTATTTACAAAGCTGTTAAGCTTTCTATTCGACTGGCAACGTTTGTTACACAAATGTAGAAGAAATTTCTTTGTTTAGGCTGTAAAAATAGTAAAATGAAAGATTTTGTTGCAAGTGTGTTTCGTCTGGTAGTCTGGAATGATATTTTCTTTCTTTTTGGTCAATCTGTTGTGGTAGTAAATATTTATTGATTGTTTACGATTCTAGTTACATTTTCAATCATATCATTTCATAATATGTCAAATGGTTCCAAAAACGACTGTACCAAAAAGACATGTTCCTTTAACTTCCACATTACAGATACATAACATAGCATTAGCAATAGCCTTACCACACAGACACAAATCAAGTATTTATTTTCCCCGTAGGTTCAAGTAAGACTGCAACCCACATTTTTCAGTAAGTCTTCTTTACAGAGCGTTATTAGGTTGGAAAGAATTTTTCCGGGAGAGAAGTTCGAGGGGAACACACAGCGATCTCAGAAATTTTAATTGGGAAATGTCCAATAAGTGTCAAAAATATTGCAGAGGGACTAAAACACAGAGGTGTGTCTCTGTCGGACTGTGCCTCGGCTCTCATGGTCTCCCGTATATAATCTGTGCTGACATTGCATCATTTCTACGGGTCGGGTGGTGGTGCCACAGCTTTGCTCAGAGAAATCGATACTGGACTGTTCAGATAAAGTACACTGGGTACTATTTCATTCGTTAAGTAGGTAATGCACGCTGTCTCTCGCTCTGTGTATGCCGTATGTTACGTAACTGAACTGTGCAAAGCATTATTTCGGTGTTCTTCTTCTGTGTAGTTGCTTCAGCTGGTGAGGAGGTGAGGATCATACGGAGTTTTAGCAGAAAAAGAACATTTTGTCCATGTGCTAGCCGTAATGTTCGCTAATTCAATCTGAGAAAACACAGTGATGTGTAACTTTAGTCGCGCTGTCAATTATCAATGAGATCTACTGAATGTATTACACATGAGAGCGGAATGTACATTCTGCAAACGTCAAGTCTAATCGTATCAGTAAGGACAGATAAAAAAACAATACAAATATCTTTACGAAAGATAATGGTGGATTTCTGCTGCCAAGTATTGTTTTTATTTCATTATTAATACAACCGTAAGTTTTATTCCCCAAATGTGAGACTCTCATGTGTTCAGGTACAATTACAAGTTTTTGGGGACACTTCATGTAAAAAATGTACATAAAATAAGATAGAAGTGTCTGACTGTAATGCAATAGTGAAAGTTTGAGATATATTGGTTTCAAACTTGGTACATGTATTAATATATAATATTGGAGTCTTTTGTACAATTTGGTTCAAAGTTTGGGTCAATTGGTATAGTAGAAAAAATAAATTTGGCATTTCAAAGCATATTGCTGGGAGTATTTTAAGTTGTATGAAGATTTTTTATTTGGATGTTATTTTTCGCTATCACATGGCAATTACCACATGAGGAGTTTCTAGTAAAGCACTAAACTTGTACTGAAATGTAACAACTTTAACAAAATATTATATTCATGAAGTTGTGGAATATAAAAATGATCACCCTACATTAAGTATCCTTCGTAAAAAATACTAAAAGTTGTTGAGTCTTTGTAAAGTTACTGTGTATACAGCCTTTCGCATTGAGCCACTTACTTTTCCAGGGTTTCACTTATGTCTATTTCTGCATTAAAAAATTATAACGCTTTTTGCTCGCATCTTTTCAATTGGCATGTATGCCATATTATGTGTACTTCGTACAACACGTGAATGAATTATTAAAATGTTTTTTAACTAAAAGTGCTGGAAGTAGAATTGTGTCAACACATCGTCAAAATAAACCCTATTTCAACTTCATTAATAACCCAAACTTGAGACAAGTAGACAGCAAAATTCAGCAAATAATCGCGAAAGTTTACAAAGTTAAAAAGTTACTAATGTTATTATTTAGGATGTGTGGCAAGTCAACCTAACTTATTAATTCAATAAAGCAAATTAGTTTTTATCATGTCATCTTAACGAAGAGTAGAGGAAGTCGACTTACGTCTTATGTAGACTGTCTCCACTTTCCTTAGTTATTTTGAGCTTTTAAAATGAAGTAGATGTACAAGCTTTAAATACCTGCAAAATTTGAATAATATTTTAATAATGCTGATAGACATTTAATTTAATAATTGTTCGCTTAAAGCAAAAATAGGCAAGAATAAATTGAATTTTATCTGCTTACTAGTCTGTTTCCGATCTTCCTATATATCTAGTTGTAATTGTGGATTGTCTAGTGATGCCTTAATTTTCCTTTTGTATATCGTACATATGTATTTTCTGTGAATGTGTAAGTGTGAAGGAATTCTTTCACTGCATTTTGCAAGCGGTATATAGAGGAATTGTCGACTCATGAGCAACAAAATAAATAAAACTAAAATGCTGTATTCTTCAAAAATATATTTCAAAAAAAGTCTCTTTTGCAGTTGTTAGTGCATGTCAGTAGATATTCTGGATATTAACAAATTTGCAATTTCCTGGCGTTCCCCTTCATGGGATGGAAACCTCATCGAAAATTGGAAAAGTACTGAGTCTGTTCGGTTTTTTTATAAATTCAGTACTAATCCAATCAATATAATTGTATTTTTTTAAATGCTAAAGACAATAGACAAAACGCTAGATTTCATTTTGCTTAATTTTGAATTGTAATGGCTGCAAAATTTAAATTTAAAATAAACCGGAACAAATTTCTATCAATTTTTATAAATTCTGTAAATGCTGTCAAGATCGGAAGATGATTCTATTTTTAAAAACCACAACGGAAAAAATGAAAACTTTAAATATTTCCATGCGGAATTTCGAATCGTATTGGCTCCAAAATTTAAATTGAAACAAAAGTCACAAAATGACTTGCAGTATTTTGGGCGTTATTGGGGTCGTGGAACAAAGTCATAAAGGGAAAGCTTGTTCCCCTATACTTCACAATCAGCTATAAGATGGTGGTGTAAAACCACGGGTCACCTTCATAAGGTCACCCAGATCAACCCGTGAAAAATGTTCCTTCTGTAAATGTGTTGAACCTCGACCTTCCAATGTACATTTTTCCGAACTACAGGAATTAAACGCTTATATTATGTATGTACAAACTCAATATACCAACATACATAATGCATGTATGATACATTGATACATTAGAGTTTCTCGCTAAACTACTGCGTACCCAAAGACCCAGTTAGAATAATCTCTTGCGGTTTTCATGGGCACTGCGAGACTTTTGCGTGTCTCTCATTTTCAATGATATTGCATGCTTCGGTATTATTTTCATCCAGTATTACTTTAAAAGCACTTGCGATTGGAAAACCGTGAATGATACATTGAAGGGGCGAAAAGTTTAGTAGTGAGTTTCATGTCTGTTCTCGTGTGTTGATAAAAACCAGAATTGTTTTCTCACGTCATGTTGTATTTTCCGTACAGAATTGGCAAAGTTGCATGTACAAGAAATCAGATGATACTTTTACAATCTGAGAATAATTGTTTCGTGAGAGGGGTCTATCCACAGGATTTTTAATAAATATTTTTTGTTGCTAGATTCATAGAACAAATGATTTGTTGTACATTTTCTATTTCACGAAACGCTGACACGATTTCCCATTTCGTAATTAAATTACTAACTCGTTGTATTATAAAAAGTGTTTTTGATGACATGTGCCCCAAAAAGACAAAATGTGACAATTTGATTATACCTATAATGTCATTGAAATAACAATTTTTAATTTGGTTCAATGACGATGTCAATCTCACCTTAATGCATTAGTATTTGTTATGCTTATGGCCAATTCCGGGGCGTGGAGTTATTACATTATTCATGATAGGAGAGGAAACTGTAGGACAGAACTGAATGTATGAAAATAAGTTCTTTGCCTATCAAAACAAACAAAATTAACGTCAAATTTAGCTTAGGATAATTGAGAGTGAAAGCCATTTTCACTCATTTGACCTACATAGAAAGGGTAATTAGTTTAGCATGTGCAGATGTACGCTTACAATTTCTTCCTTTATATCATCAGCAATTCATTTACATGTGTATTGCACATAATAGCATTGCATTACCCTTAAATTGAACTTGCAGTAGGATTAACAGACACACACTTACATTGAGTAACATCCAATCCTTTATTGTGTATCACACAGTTTTGTTCTGTATCGCGCAAAATAACTAATGAAACATTTTAACAAATAATTTGGCGAAAAGCAAACTTCGTTAAGGAACACGTGAAATACAAATCACTTATTGATAGTTAGTTAAATTATAACAATGCAAGTTTTAAACTTAATTTTCTACAAAGACATACAAAAAAATATGTTAGGCTTTCACTTGCCTATAAAGTAAATTATTATAAACTATGTTTAACAATATACCTAATATTGGGTAATATATTATGTGTCCAAATATATAAGTATGTATACAGGGAAAGTTGCCTAGGGTTGTATCGCACCAAGCCTATTTTTGTACTCGGAATATGACAAGCTATTAGTAGGAAACTTATGTGCTGTGTTTAGGTACCTTACCTACTAAAAGTTTTCATGTATAATTTCACAATATTTCATGCATCGTGCACTCGTAATGCAACTTTTTACTATGATATCTAAATAATGTCTGCCAGATTACTTAATTCGATTGCCGCTCGGCTAAGCAAAAAAGTTTAATGGATTTTTTCTCGTGAGTGATTCGAAAGCTTCATTTTTAACTTTATTTATTGATTTTACTGTACTGTGAAAAAGCATGTCTTCTCGATCTCGGAATTAGAATTTTATAAGAACAGAAAAATAACGATCGATGGAAGAAACTTGTCTAGCGTTTCCTAAATATCTTGGCAAATATAAGTTTTGCAAAATTTTCAATTTGATGGAATTAGGAAAATGGGGAAATTATGTGCATCAATGGAAAATAATATTGGTCTTTTAGATTTCTAGGAAGTAAATTGACGTGACATAAAATGAAAAATGACAACGACTTCACTAAAAAATGAACACAAAAATGAACAGGTAGAAAGGAAAATTGTCGGTTGTTAGTGCTGCAGTACTACGCAGTAAAATAGTACCGATGAGTACTTCAGAAAATAATTTGAACAAATGGAACATATATATGTAAAAATAAGTACATTATATAAATATAGAGATCATTACTCATCGCAAAGAAAATAATATGTATAATATCCTCCAATATATAAATATAACCCATAGTAAAATGGATTTCAAAAAGTAGCAGAAAAGTACAAAGTATATATCTACAACAGACTTATGCCTACTTTCGCGAGGAGATAAAAATGAGACCATGAATGAAATAAATCTAAGACCAGCTCGATAAGAATTAGCAAATAAAATAGTTCCTGATATGATCGGTATTCGATTTTACCTGCTGCGAGAACACACTATCAGGCAGACAGACAGACAAAAAAATCCTATAAAGTAGCTTCATCCTATTTAATTGGAGGAAGCTACTTTCCCCTATTCAATTCCATTTTTGAACTAGACAGAGACAGAACGCGTACAAAATGATTTGCTGAGATATCGGAGCGACAGATGGATAGATAGTTAGACAGACAAATCATTTATATAAAGTAGCTTCCGCTGCTTAATAAAAGCTTCATCCTCTCTCTCTCTTTCTCGTAGGCAATTTCCTACCTACTAATGAATTCAGTATGAAATTATTTGAAGCCTTCGTTCTTTCAGCACCGTCACAGCAGCCCATTCAGTCTTCGTACGTTTCACATTCAATTTACTACTTCAGACAACTTTTGACAACCCTACTTAAAATACTAATGGTTTTTACTCAGATTCCAATTCTTGTAAGTCTCAGTTTCATCTTTTTATTTCACAGAACCCCTAAATAGCAGCATATTTATTCTACATCCACACATTTCCTATATTTCGTCTGCACTTACAACATTTCAGGTGCATTTCATTATAAGTAGTAGTCATAAATATACCACAAGGTAGCTCTCTACCTTAAAATTCACTTTCCGCTTTCGTTTAGACGTTCAGTGACACTAATTTTTATCATAACATGCATATGACAAAAATGATATTTCTATCTACGTCTCTTTCAGTCTGCAAATTTTGTTTGAGCATCAAATGAGCATCCTAAGTAGTGAAGGCAGTTTTACTCTATATTGCTGTTCTCTATATAATAAAGAATTCTCACAATATTATTAAAAAATTCAATATTATGTACCCCTATGTAAAGCAATTCAGAATATTTAAGCTTTGGTATGAGCTAATGCAACGATATATAATATAAATGTAATATAATTCTGATTTATGGTAAGTAAAAGACGAATTTCTATTTAATTATACCAACGTTATCATGTGCACCATGAGGCACTTATTATTACTGGTATTCCATTGAGTTTTTGCATGGAATCTTGTCTGACTCACAAACGTACATGAAAAATAAATATGAAGAACTAACCACTAACGAGTTTTCACTATAAAAGAAAAAATCATGGTTCTCATCACTCTCTTGTAACATACACAAATTTAGAGCTCTAAGTTTTCACCACTCAAAGCACAAGTACATTTATTTACATTTTACATCCACAGAATTTATATCATAAAGGTCATATATATTACTATTACTACTGTGCCAGGAAAAACACGTATAAATAAAATGTAGCATACATTTAAAATATTTAAAGTTTGTTTTTTCTCAAAGTGCAAAAAAGCAAATTTAAAAAAAATAGAATGACAGAATTTACATAGTAGTCGTATCTCATATAATATGTCATACCTTTCCAGAGTTAGTTTCGCAAAAGGCGCATAATGACACCGATGTAGTAAATTGTCAGTCGTTTCATGTTGCTGAGTATAATGGGCGCCCGGTGTTTATTTAAACTCTCTGGTCTCTGTCTCCCGTTTACTACCAACAACTTCCACTATTTCTATTCAATAGAGAGTGAGTCGCACTCATTTCAAATGACGAAAGCAGCCAGCTCTGTGAGCGAATATTTTATGCAGTCTGACGGCGTAATGAGAGAAAGTAGGTGACGCACTCACATTTGTTGTAAAGCATTATAGACGTCTCATTTCCCAATTTCGTTTATGACTGTTTTGGCTTCATCTTTCCTTTCTGCCTTCGTCTACAGTACTCTGTACTCTGTACTAGAATATGTACGTAGGTTCCTACTTTTGAATCCTTTCCGTGGTTGGATTGGTTGAAAATCTTTTATTGCAATCCATATTACGTAACATAGTATGTATATATGCTACGAGTTTGATATACTGAGTATCAGTTATAGTATACTTGTAATTACTAAGGTGTAAATAATACCATTACTTACTTCCATAATGGATATTCTATCCACTACAGTACATTTATGCTCCTGCACATATTCTGTCTGTGTATTATATTGTCATGTTTACTACAACAGACGGAAGTCCTTCTAAAATTCTGTCTGACGATGTTCTACGTATTTGTTGTGTTGGGAGTGTAGTATAATACAACGTACGGCAAATCGTATTAAGGTCACTTTACTTTAGAGACATTCATATGTGCGCTATTTTATATACCTGTGTAAAGTTCTGCTTGTAAATTTGTATGGTTTCTTTTTGAATTCTGCATTCAGGTAAAGTATTGCAATTTTTTCGGGTAGTACACTGATGCGACTCTATGCAGTCTTTCATTTCCCTTAAACTCCAGACGTTTCGAAATACAATTGAAGGATGCCCTCAGTACATGGGCAGATAATAATTGTATTATTCGAAAGATTTTATTCAGCAGAATCCGCGTCTACTATGTCCATTTGTGCCGCAACATGCACTGAGGAATACATACATTTACTTCATACAAATATTATACTTGCTTCTGGGCTCGACGCTGAATATTTCTTTTATGGTGAGACAGACAGACGTTTCTACGTAAGGTGAAAGCAGTAAGTAAGCATTTCCAATTGATTGAACGTGCGAGATAGGAGCGTATTTGAGATTCATTCACTCAAGAGTCTCTCAGAGGTAGACTTTCATGTGAACAATGAGCTTCCATCTATAAAAGGTTGAATTTTCTTTTGTCAGCGAATACTGAATACTGATAGAGATTCAGGATTAGATATGTGTGACCAAAGACAGCTTCAGCGTTCCAACATCGTAGTAGTCGTCCTTCGCCTGTCAATAAGTCAACCGAAAAGTGTACATATATGTACATACTCCAAATGTAATGCTTAAACGTCAAAAACTACACACCTATATATTTATCAAATTATTATACCGTGCAATTGAGGCTCCTGCTGTCCGCAACGTAGTCTTTGTATTCTACAACTTGTCAAGGGAATGGCACAGTCAGAGACGTGTTCACAAAAGGACAAACTATTATCTCAGTTCTCAATTTCGAATAATGCTGTCAGTAATCATCAATCTTTTTTGATTAAATTCTTTTCGGGTCCTGATGAAAAGATCTATATCAAACTTTTCATTCAGACGGAGAGTTGAAGAAAAACGGGATTTAATAATGATTTAATGTAATAATGAGAACGACAAGTCAATCTGTTAGTTTCATTAAGTAAACTATTGCATTGTAGATGTGTGATAGCTATAAGCATTTGTTATTCAATATGAAATGGGGAGGTATTGAAGGTTTTCGCAGTACCTAATAGATATAGGTATAAGAACTGTAAGCCATTTTTCAATATAATGAAGTCATTGTGTAATGTGTATCAGTCTAATTCGTTAAACCCCCTTTTATTGACTTTCGTAGCACAATACAATTTAATCTTCTATGTAATATAATGAAATGTATATGCCATTGTACTGTCGAACAAAAGCCTTTAACTTAATAACGATGAATGCAACAGTATTTTGCAACACGTTGTCATTTATAAATTGCAAAGGGTGGGAAAAATGGACGGTGCAATAATTCTAGTATGTTTTATATGAAAAGTAATTCTTTGCCATTCACAATGATTTTATAAATGCGTCTTTGTCAATTACAGGTGATATCAAAAGCGTATCATAGGACCACCACGCCAACTATGATGCTGGAAGGAAGAAAATAAATGAAAAAATAAGTGATACATGCAAGACAAAAACTACATCATGCTTAACATTCCCATTCCAGTGACAGTATAGTTCTATATCTTCCAAGATTCGAGTTTCCAACTAAAACAGTTAGTTACTCTTCCTTAGGTATTTATAACCATTTATAAAAGTAAGTTCCATTATATAGAAAATAAATTAATCGTCGCATAGTTATAAGACCTTCAAGAAAATAAAACTGTATTACTATGTGAAACAACCAAAGAAACTTGTTACAAATCATGGTGCTTCTTCAGAATATTCGAAAAATTAAAATTGCCAAGACTTTAGAACCATTTTACAAGAACAAGAGAAAAGATAAAGCTCTGAAGCAAGTGATGTAGCAAGTGAATACAAAAACCAGGAGTACAAAATTGTACTCTGCTTATTAATGAATTATATAAATAGAAATTATAAAAACACGTTCTATAGTCTTCAGTCATAGTATAAAAATAGAAAATAGACTTCCATACTAAGAAACATATTTGCAGAAGCTGTTACACAATAATTAATTGTCAATAATTCTCACTGTAATAATACATGAAACGAGCAGTATAAGAAGTCAATAGTGGGACAAAATATAAGAAATTGACCACAGTTTGAATAAAAACTCGAATAAATAAAATGGAGGTGGAGGACGGTCCGTCAATGACGACGTCGATGTCTGAACTGGAAGAATATCTGGAGGCTCATCCGGAGTTCATTCAAAATTGGCTGAAAGAGAAAGCCAGTCCTGAAACTGTGCGTCAAGTTTTAAATTGCTGTACATACCCCAACCGTCAAGGTTCCCCTTCTTCGGTGACACTGGGATCTGTTCCCAATGTTGGGAGCCCACAAAACCCAAACAACAACAACAATTACAGCACAAGCACCAGCAACGGTGCAACGAATAGTATAGCGGATGAGGAAGAGGTGAGCATGATTCAACGTTCACGATCACGCTCTAAACGAAATTCAATAACATCAGACAGATTTCAGTCTTGGTTGTCGTCACCAAAACACAAGGGAGAAAGAGGAAGTACGGCTGAAAGAGACACACTCGCGTCTCGTCTTCAACTTTTAGACGAAAATGAATTATTTATCGAGCTAGTTAAAGACATTTCCAACGAACTGGATATTGACACACTCTCTCACAAAATCCTTGTCAATGTGGGCTATTTGACTGAAGCAGATCGCTGCAGTTTATTTCTAGCCAGGGGGCCACAGGAACAACGTTACTTGGTTGCTAAATTATTCGATGTCACCGTAGACTCAGGTGAGTACCACTTTCACTCCCATTTTCGCTTTCACAAAGTTCATTAGTAATTTAAAACAGGTTACAGAATAATGGAGACGACCTGACTTCTCAAATCCTCCAGATTTCGCAAAGAGCCAAGTGAGGAAATGGATAATGGACCTCACCATTGATTAATTCAATGGTGGAAATAATCATTCTGCTGATTGGTTCTCGTTCTAAATATTTTAGTTCTTTTGTACTTTCAACCAAAGCAATAACCTAAATCCAGTCAACTACAAAAGTCGAATGCTCTTTATTTGGACTGCTAAAAATGATTGTTACGAATTCCGGGATCATTTGGACAGGCAGCTTTCTTGTCATTTTTTAAAGAGTTTAAGGGGTTTAAGAATACACTTAATTAATTCATTTTATGGGAAAGTCGCAAGTGAAACTATACCTGAAAAAATGGTCCCGGAAGGGGAAGCTGCGATGAAACTCTGTTCAAACAGAAATTCAGCTCCAAACCAATATTAAAATTAAAACACTTCATGCAAAATATAGTTTTCAACTAATCATTAGTGTTTAATATTTTCAAATCAATTGAAATACGAGCGCGATTTAAACTAATTAGCCTTACAAACTCCTCCAAAAAGACAAACTCAATATCTATAGTGATTAAGAAAATTGATAAAGACTAGGAAATATTATGTTTCGCCAAGATTCAAAAAAGTAAATGTTCAAAACGACGAAAGTTCATCGTTTGAAAAAGATGTTTCTGACGTCTGACCCAAAATTGTATGCAAGATTTAACCCTCATCCTACCAACGTTTTGAGGTGTTCCGTGGTCTACCAACGTCGACACAAAAATGTGCAATGTAAAAGAGCCTAGCGCTGAAAGGAGTGAAGG
>JABASD010000690.1:0-61745 GCA_019776165.1 Pogonognathellus flavescens | reverse complement strand
GAAGTCCTTTAAGGAAAGGAAACTCATCCACCCTGGATGGTTAGTTGGTTTATTTCTTACCTGGGTCAGGTACGAAGGATTATAAAGGTTGGCCAACCATTATAATCCGACTACCTGGACCCAAATGGCTTAAGTACTTAAATATTTAATTTTACAATTCTCCCTGCCCCTTTGGATCTAGGAATATCTTCTAACAATGAGACTATCTGTACTGTAAGACACAAGATAAAGATATTTCTATGGTCATTTCATTTCTAAGCAAACAAACGTGTGTGATTTCGTTTTTTAAATTGTAATTCATTGAGCTTGAATTATTATTAAACTCCACAGATCAAAATTGAGAAAGTTGGCGAAATTATTATTGCATCATTTTAATAGGTTAAGAAATGTGCTGAACGGTTTAAAAAATTATTCCCCTTAAAGAATATCATTATATCGGAACTCATCAAGCAAAACGAATAATGTATCATATAAGTACAAACGATATTTAGCTTTTTTGAATTCGTTGGGCCTTGTGAGTGAGTGAATTTTCAGTCAAGTCGAATTGAGAGTGAGATAGAAAGTGAGGAGACACTTGAGAAGGAAAATGTGAAATATACGGCTGTGTAAGTGCAATCTCCTCCACGTACGTTTCGTTCTCACCGTTTACCACTTGGAAGAGGAGGGAAAGAAAACGTGTCTTATTTTTCGGAGTGACGGTAGTAGTCGACCACGAGATAGAAGAATGCATAGAGCAGCCACGTGGAGAAAATCGAGAGAGGAAGGAAGTTTAGCCGATAAGTAAAGTAAACTAACCAAGCGGACGAAACTTATATAGTAAACTAGAAACGAATCTCTCTCTCTCAAGTCTCAACTTAAATCAGCCATGCAAACGATATAATATATTATAGTATTTATATACCGCAAATACTCTATACCTACTACTATAGTATAATATAGCATGTATTACATACGTTAAGTATAATATAGGAAAATAACATTTTGGATTTTTGGAAGCTATGTCGACTTATCAAAAGTGGCAAGTCAAAGGACCAGACGTAATAGAAAAGTGACACGTGGGGAAAACACATACTCAAAAAAGAATAAGTTTATTTTATAGACAAAGCCCACATAGACACTACTCGGTAAAATCTACATTTTTGAGTTGTACTGACACAACTGGATAGAAAAACGTTACGGAAACACTTAGCTCGTGCTGTAAAGACTAAAGACACTTAGCAGAGCTTATAGATTATGTATGTGTAATGTGATACTCCTGTTGGGATTGATTGAAATGGGAGATTTAGTGGTGAGTTAATGTGAATTCGTCTAGAGCAGTTATGTAAATGTATGTGTAATAGTAGTAAAGTCACGGGGAAATGGAAAACTTTTGAGTAGTACATATAAAAACTCCGGAGGCAGGAAGTCTTCATGAAGCCAAGCAAAGCAAAAGGAATTGAATTGATTATTATTGCTGCTACACAGTACAGCAAACACACAGGAAGAGGAAAACTTGAAGAGAGAAGGAATGCGATTGAAAATGTAATGGTAACGGCACAGGATTACGTTCATATCGTTAATATCTTGCTGGTGACTAATGTGAGAAGGATGTAGCACACGAAAAACGCAATGTCAACGAAAAACGCACTCTCGGTGATCTTACTCTTAACTGTCTTTACTTTACTCTCTTTACTCCTGTACGTCTTGTAAAGCAGTCTAGACTCTCGCACTGTGTTATATTGCAAAATTACACTGTACGAAGCGTCAATATGCGTTCAACCCTCGTTTTTACAAAACCAAGGAAGATTTGGCCTATATGAACCCACGAGAGTAATAATACATGCATTTTTGCAGAAAACTATACGTGAACATGCACTAAAATACATTGGGAAGAACACGGCGGTATTAAAATATAAAAGTAGTACATATATCAGTACTTAGTAAAAACCACAAGTACCGAAAGCAATTCTGTGATAATCCACCAAGAGGAAGAATATTATAAGCCAAACGGCTCAAAACGAAAAAGAAGTTTTTTCAGAGATTGCCTTGCCTTTCCTATATATTCCCTCTTTCTTTCCCAAAGTAAATGAATGAGATGGTTTACTTTTTTACTTACTTTTTGTTCTTTCTTTTTCTTCTGGTCGCAAATACAAACAGGAGTACTCGGAACTTGGAGTCGGTTCACGTAGTAAATAGATTCCTTGTCTGGGTGGTTTGGTTTCTGTGTTTGCGTGTCTGTGAAGATCTGTTTCCTTGTTTCCTCTTGCGGCGGCTGACTTTTCCACTTTTGCTTAAGATTCCGTCGTCTCGCGTCCTGAAGAGACTTCCAAGTCAAGAAGTGTGTGAGAGCGGTGTGGTCTGTGTTCTCAAAGAAATGAGATAGAAGATACAGACAGAGATCAGCCTTCCTCTTCTCAAACTACCACTGCCACATCACAAAATTAATGTTCACTTCATATTTACTATTTATTACCAACAACAGTTTCTCCGATGTATCTAACTGTGTAAGATACAGTCGTAGTAATGTAATATCCCAAACTTCTTTCATTCACAATCAATACAATGTTCATTTTTCTATTTTTGGCACTTGAAATTACTGTACTTAGTTATTGTCCAGTTATAGTATGCAGCATGAAAAATCACGACTAGCAAGAAATACCCGAATTAAAATCAAATGGCACGAACAGAATTGCATTTTGCCCGCAATTTTTATCAGATTGAGATTTTGCTAACAATTCTGCTTTCTTCTGTAGCTACTTGGTATTTCATTTGTCAAAACAAAAATTTCTTTCTACTTATTTTGCAGATTCAAGTCTGGCAAATTTTTTGGTGTTTAAGAACAATTCTAAAAACAGTTCGATATTGTTGTACCGGAAAAGAAAAATGAAACTAGATGATTTTGTCACGAATTCGTTCAATGGTTCATCTTGGCCTTTCTCTTGTATTCTGAACGCAAAATGAAAAGATCTACACAAAGAAAACACACTGGGTAACAGTTGTAACAATATAATCCGTCACTTGACGCATCTGCTACGTTTTTGCATACTAAAGTCAGTTTTCTCAATCTGACACCTTCCCCTGTTCCCCTGCTAATAACGTATTCAGTATTGAGTTCACTTATTTTTTACACCACCACAGTTGGTACAGAAACGGTTTCTTTGGCTTTCCAACGGCACAGCATCAGTCAGCGGCTTATTTTTTATTCTTTCACTCACAAGAGCACTTGACTTGCCTAGGGAAGTATATAGGGAAGTCTTTATACTATAATCGAATTATTTACTCGAATGGAAAGAATGAATGAAATTATTGTTTTTTATACGCGGAAATTTTCACTTGAGAAAATTCTTGGTAATTTCCACGTTGTTGTGATTGTGATAAGCTTAACACGTTGGGTAAGTAAGTGATTTTTTAAAGGAAGACACAAGTGTTGGTAGATTGTAGATGTTTTCTGGGAATTACTTGTGTATTTTTTGTTGGGACACAAAGGGTTCACAGATCTGTTGAGTTTCTTACGAAGAACTAAACTGAAAGTAAAAGATCTCTGGGGGCAGAATAAGAAAATGCTGTGGCAAGTCCTTTGATTCTTTTCTTACTACAGACTTGTTCTCTCTTCTTCCTCTCTGTCTCTTCTTCTGTATCCCCGTCTGTCTGTCTGCTTTGACTCCGTGTGTTGCTGTACTGCATAAAACTCCTGCTATCTCTCTCGCTTGCAATGCCAACCACAGCAAACCATCTTATTATAATCGCACTGTGTATGTAACACATAGGTGTATAAAATGTTTAGCTGCCCAAGGTTCAGTTTGCGGTAAAAGTACTCAGAAACTGAACATCGTCCCCAGGAATGATCAATGTCCACTTGAGTTTATACTAAATACGTCATCCCCAATATGATTTTACCTTAAAAGTAAGTAATATGGGCAAAAATTTCATAGAGATTTCAAAACTATTTTTTTTGTCAGAAAGAATTTTAGAACTAAAATGATTGAATGCGTCATGTACCAGACACAGCAAATCCTCATCTATTAAAATTATTACAGTATAAAAATATTTATTATCCATTATTTTTTAGAGGAGTCCAATAAGTGATAAATATTGCTTGTTTCTGCTTAAATTCATAAATTCATTGAGATTGAGACAGTTTGGATATATAAATAAATACTCATAGTACCTGCTTAGTATAGTTTGTGAATGTTTGTGAAACAAATCGGGTAAAAACAAAAATAAGTGAATTTTATTAAAAGCATGAGAATATTATTTATTTTAGAAAATATCGCTATACCTATAAGAAACACACAGTAATAGTATTATAGCACATAGTGTATACGTACTAATAATAATAAAATGGTTTGAGTGTTTGTCTCATCCTTATTTTTCATTCCGGCTCACACTGCTTTGACTGAGCCAGTTCCTGTGTGCTAAAATCCTTTATGTCTGGGTGTAAGATAAGCACACAACATTTGAGTTAAGTAGGGTTAGGATTTCTTGAAAGTTTGCAAATTCCCGACAGTAAACTCCTGCATGTCACATAATATCATTGAACTGTTTTACACAGACATTTCACTAGATTCCCATGTAAATTTATGATCATGATTATACAGCAGTAACTACTACATATGTATATGGCCAACAGAATGTTTTATTTCTCCTCCTCTCCAACACTGACACTCTACAGTAAATTTACACTATACGCAATACGTATACTTTTACTGCGCTGGGAATCTTCACTTGCATTTTAGGCACACTTTCACATTTTCCTGTCTACTTGTGGATATTTTGCAACTTTTCAAATGTGTCTTCTTATCATATGGTTGAAATTCAATTTCTTACACGAATATTTTACATACAGAAGTATCTAATAGTATAGAAGTGTGTTTGTTGCATGGATTAGCTATTGCACGTTGTAGCACTGCTATCATGTAATGATTATGTGACTGCATGCATTTGTACTTACATATTTGTATTCCTTGTTTTTGTCCTTATTATTACCCTTAACATAGAAAGTAGCTCACGGAGAAACTTATGTAAGTAAGTCGTAAAGACCCAAAGTTTTCTTAAGATGTCACAGCCTATTTATATGTAAGTAACACTATTGTGTACATTACTTAAGCATTTTGTTTAGTTACGTTGATATTCAAACTGTGTAACTCTCCCGTTGTATTGTTCTTTAACGAGTAACTTCCATCTATATGCTGCTTATTAGTTTCATAAGGAAACTTATATGAGAATAAACTGTGTCCGCCCGTCCGTCTACGATAACTCAAGAACGGTTCGAGTTAAAACAATAAACTCGGTACACGTACATCTGTGGTCCATTGGAAGGGTAAGTTTGAAGATTTTTGATCAATCGGTGCAATGATTCCTGACCTTTGACAAATTCAGTTTGTGTTTATCTAACTACATATAAGTACTTGGAAATATATTGCTCTACCGTAAGACAAACTATGTAATATTTCTGTCTGTGAGTAATTAAAATATAAATGTACATAATACCGTTTTTTTCATTTTAACTTACGAAACTTGCATTAACTCATTTGTCAATGGTTCATTGTAAGTTAGCAGTATTTCTGTTTGTTTATATTGTATAGATTTATAATGTACCAGATTTTGTGCAAGTGTCGTATATTATGCATTCGTAGTGCATTAAATGTATATTTGTTGTGTGTGTTTGTCTGTGTCGGGGACATTAGTTTTTACATAGGTATGCACAATGTTATAATGATCCATGCAATATATAGGCATACCTACTCAGACATAGCTTAGAAAAGAACAATTCTTTGCTTGGGTTTGCCAAGATTCCTACATTTCATGGAACATCATGTTCATGCTAGTTTTTAAGTAGTAAGTGCATAGTCTCTTTGTTGTAATAGCGTTAAAGTAAAAACGTTATACGGGACAGTTTTACATTAACACTTTGTCTTTCCTTGTTATAAAGCACTTCGTAAGTATACGAAGTAGGTACAGACTAAGGTTTGTGTGCACGAATATTTATTATGTATAAACAACGGAGGAGAGCATAATATTATTATTCTAGAGACAGAGTAGGGCAATGTGTAGTTGTCTTAAGAAAAAGAAAGATCAGTATCTTGTTGATACTTCTTTGCATACCATGAACATCGGTTTAATACTCCGTGTCATTATGTAGCGTCGCCTTTCTAACCATTTACTTTGCTCATTTTCCAGTAATTTACTTGTAACCGACCTAATCGCTTACTTAACCGAATGAGATTTGTTTTTCCGGTAGAAAATTTTGTATCAAGTCTATCAAGTCATCAGGTGGAAATTGCCCCATTCACAATGAAAGGCATAGTTTACGCATGAATTGTGTCTAGGATTAATTTTTTTTATACATAAATACATTCTGTACCCAAATTTCAATTTTAATTTACTATGAAAACAATTTTTATTCAAATTTATCGTTCACACAATTTTTTTTAATAATAAGAAGAATATCAATATTGTATTACATTAGGTCAATCGTTGGAACAACCAGTTTATTTTGAGCTCATGTAAAGCAGTGTAAATTTAATGGGTATTATGTATTTTGTGCTCTTAATCCTTATAGGTATTGCGAAACATTTGTAGATAATGATATGATATGAAATGCAATATATACAGGTACAATTAGAAAAGACAGGTACCTAAGTTAATGAATGAAGAAGGATCACCTACTACCTAGTTAGTAATCCTCTCCTCCAGGAAAAACTTCATTAGTGCAATAAAACATTTTCTATTTATGACTTAGGAATTTTTCATTTAAATACTGCAGTAGTTGTGAAAGCAATTTGCAAGTACCTATCTTTAATGTTAGTGCAAAGAACCCTGTGATGTTTACAATTGGTATAAAAATGAGTGTCTCCTTATGCAGGAAATAAAAGTTGGCCTCAGTATTTTTAAACTTATCGTTCATCGCATGAACTGACTGCATACAACTGCTTTTCATTCATCAGTATACCATCGTCGCCCTTATCTCCCATCTTTTTAGCTAACGTACTTACCAACTTACACAAACATACCTACTACTAAAATTACAGCCCCCAGTACATCCATGTACTCTATACATCCATTTTAACAAAATAACTGTATCAAATAAGCTACTCCTATATGAATATTCTGTTACTAACCTTATTACCCATAATATAAGACATTACTACAGCCCCTATCAACATTAAGATCAGCCCATTATATGCAAACGTTCAGAGAGAAAGACAAATTGGACTGCATGCAAGCAAGTCGTAATACAACAGTAAATGTTCGTAGTAGCAGAACACAGAATCAGAGCGGATGCAAAACGAGGAATACCCCAACGAAAAATATGGCAGTGTCTCGATCTTCTCTTTCGTCTCTTGTACTTTTTGCCATTAAGAAATATCACAAGTAGAAGATTGAAAACATGATGATTGCGTTTCTATTTTCCATCGTACGGTTTTCGTTCCTATACAAAACTGACAACAGCATCAGCCTCCGACCGATCTAGTTAATTATTTGATCCTGAGCTGAATTCCATTAGTATCTTCTATCATTCGTGGCAGCCAAACTTGTTATTCGATCTTTCGTTTATACAAACAGACACATGAGACGACGGATGAGGAAAACGTCTGCATGCTTCATCTATGTGTTCTACCACTCTTTTTCTATTAGCTCTGAAGATTTTTGATTCGTTGTGTTATTTTCATAGTGGATTAATTTTAAGTAGTACACGCGACTATATACTTACATTAATACAATACATCTACTATATAGGAATGCCTGTATATGTAGGGGTAGGGGTATATATAGCTAATAATAAATATATGGTGACATGCAATGGGAAATAAATGTAAATAAATTGCCGTTTGTCTCATGAAATATTGCCAACACTGTGACGCTTTTGCTTAGACGTTCATTTATTAAGGGAAATCAAACTGTTTGTGTGTGCCAGTGTGTTTTGTGTAGTTAACTTGAGCTCGTTAGTCCTTATACACGTTCTATGCATATGTATGAAAGCTTTTCCTTCATTTCTAAGTCTAATTGTAGTCTATATAGGCTCTATAGAGTAACAATCAGTATAAAGTGTATACCTATGGTTTTATTAATCTCTCTGGTTAATATATAAATTCTTGTGTAAGTAACTTCCACTATTTTTATCTTCTATGTATAATGAGTAGAATGAGTATACGTATGTTCCTATATTACTTACATAGGTTTGGAAACTTTAAATTCAATATTTCTTATTCTGCTTTGTATACAAGTTGTAGTTATAAATGTGTATGGGGATGCAGATAATTTATACGTGGAGAAATTCCTTTAGTGTATTGCTAAGCTTTTATACAGTAATAGTTAATAAGTGTGGTGTTATTTAGTTTAATGTATGTGTTGGAAAAGAATTGTATTGCATAGTTGAGTATGTGCTTGTGACATGGAAAAATTTTGCTGTTGAGTGTGCAGGGCGAGTTTTGTGAGTCGAAGGGATAATAATAGTTTTCACAGAGTTTTATGAGGCTGCGACGAATGTTTGTCATAATTGTTGCTTCCTATTAATATGTAGAATGTTATTACGTAATTAATGTCCAGTTGCCTCATTTACTGTGAAATATTGCATTGCTTTTAATTTGCTCCTTGCTCTCCTCGCACCCCATTATTCTTCTACTAAAACTGACAGGGACTGACTCAACAAAATTTATTTTTAGTCTCTTCCTTTCATTTCTAATCCTCAGTTTTACAGTGTATGGATGCGTTGATATAAATGAAATTCTTTTCTCGTGTTTATCCGTAATGAGCCTAACATAAATGAAAAGCATAATAAGCATAATGACTTCACACAACGTACCTATATTATAGTTAATTACAATATTTAGTTAAGATTGAAATAATTTTTGTTTCCGTCGTCATAATCTTTCAATGTATCTGCTTTATATATTTTTCACAAAGTAAATTAGTTAATTTGGTTTCATATTCTGTACAGTAAAAAGCCTGATAAAATCCGAAAACTAAAAGTGAATAGTCCATACATTTAAATAATATTTATAATCGTTATTGTATAGTGTGACCCTGTGACCCGTAATATAGCGGCTAGTCGACATTCTGCATTTCAAATCTGCAACAAACTTTTTTATGCAACTTGTAGAGAATCTTTTCGCACGTGTATAATGAGACATGATTTGTTGTTTGCAAAACATGTCTCAAATCAGATCACAGCGCTCTCGAAGAAAAAAGTAGTCAGGTCCTGTAATTCAGACACTTTTACTAAGGAATTAGCGAACTTTACTCTATAAACACTGAAATTTTAATGAGGATCGGCGGAAATTGAGTTTCTAACCATTTTACTTTTAATTCATATATGTGTGACAATTTTTTGCACATGAATTTACTTTTGGATAAAACTTGACAAAAGTCGTTTCATTTAGGAATCGAATTCAAAAAGGTTGGAAAATCAATCTCCATGAATTCTTATGAACCTTCCGGGTTGGTAGAGTAAAGATCGCTGAATACGGCAGTGAAATTTAATAAAAAATCATTTCACTAGTAATGCTTTTACAAACAACAAATCATGGCTCATTAAATGCGCAAAAAGATTCTCTGTAAACATACTTACAATTAGTTATAATATAATGATAATTAGATTCGATATTTAAAAAAATGCATTAAAGGTGATTGCATTACTATACTGAAAATACAAATATGTAAGTCTGCTGATACAGAAGAAGTGTGTTACATACACCAGGACCAGTTCAGCATTGCAATTGTAACGAAATGACTTTTTGTATGCCAACTGTCTACTGTGTCTACTGAGTTAAGGCTGTTGCTTGAGAAATGAGCTCCAGTGCACTCTTCCATGTTGGTTACATCTTTCTTGTAGGGAAGATGTAACTTGAAGATGAGGACGCGACTCTCACATCACAGATGACTCTAAATGTTCTTAAAGATCAGCTCGCACGTCTTTGTTGTCTCATGAATCAGCAACAATTTCTTTAAACTTATTATTTCTAGTTTTTTATTGTAGCACATAATATTATGCAGATTATTATGTCCATTGTCCACTAGCGTAAGGGGATAAATCCATATTAATTTTGTGTATATAATACTCAGACTGTAATTTGGAGTAAAGGTGCAGTAATGCTGCTGTAGCTTTATGTGTACTGTTTGGAAAACAGACTTGTACTGAAATTTTGCACTCGAAATAAATATGAACCTCAATGTATATAAGTAATTAAGTAGTTAGCCTATTTATTGTAACCCTTGTATTCGCAAGCTAATAATTGAAATAATGAACATTTAATTTACGAGTTAAATAAATGAATTTTTGTGTAGTCACAACCAATAAGATTTATTTTTTACAATAAATAGTTTCTAAATTGAGATCATCGACTTATTAACTTTTAAATGTGAAACAAAATGCTGTACATTATCTATAGAGAATATTTTAACACAAGTACTTACACAAATAGCAGTTTATATCATATATTATATGCTTAGACTCTGTAAATACTTATTATTATTATGTAGGTATGTGTTCATAAGAAAAATTAGAATTGTTATACAATCTCATTAGAACTTCCTTGTAATAACAGTAATAAACAGTATGCTAACTAACATATATGCATTTTATATTTGTCAACTAAACTACTAAATGTTTTAACTTCGGGAAAAATGTTTTATTTTTATCGCTATACATTTAATACTCAACCTAATAATTTTCTTGGAACCTTTTTTCTCTGAATACTGGCAACACGTATTAATTAAACACAATTCGGATCGGATTCGTTTCATAAACATCACGCTTGTATTATATTCACACTTACATACTCACTCTTTCATTAAAACCACAAATAATAAAACTTAAAAATATTACACACTAAAATTTTAAGAATCCACGACTATCCTTGGAGCAGTCTGGTTTTAATGGTTCATTCACATTCCTTATTGCAGCATAAATGTTAGAAAATCCTTTCTCCACCGCAAACACACCGCACCACTCCAAACTACATCACATTAACGGCATATGGCACGCTCATAAAACCAAAGATGCTTTGCATCCACAAATACCTACCAAATTACAAATAGTACTATCCCTGTCCCTATACTTCTTTCACCAGCAGAAAACCTTTATATGTAGTGTAACTGGTTTCATATAAACTTTCAAATAATTTTGTTACATATAAATAAGAACCTATACGGATAATTTACACGCATACACAACACAGCTGCACTTATATTAATCATGGACGTACTTAACCAGAAATAAATACATTACGCTTATATGGTTTGGCTGCTTTAAGTGTGTTAGCACACAGTAACATGTTATTTCTTATTATTATACTTTTAGAATTGTGGTAACAACAATTGTAATAATAACTTAAAAGTACACGTAGAAAATGACTGTTTGCATTTCTCTCCGACTTTCTCTCAGTTTTCTCTGTACTGTATAGGTACATATAACTTTTGCAAAGAATGTTTGTTAGTAGAATAATTTTCTGGAACATTTAGAAAATTATTTTATTTCTTAGACAGAAGCTTCGTCAATGACTGTGATGGATCGTTGAGTTGGAGCTCGAGTGTTCCACGGATGACTGCGAAAAACGGGGATTTCTCTTGGAGCGCTCATATTCACACGGACGTTACCACCAATTTCTTCCGGTTGTTGTTGGTGAGGAAGTAAATGACTGCCAACACCGGCAACTCCACTTGCCAAGGCTGCAGCTGTTGCACCAATTCCTACGTGACCGGAGAAAGCTAAACTGTTTCGAGCCGCTGACCAACGACGTGTTCTTCGGTCTAAAAGCATTGGGAAATCTGGGTCGTATTCAGATACTAAACAATTTTCTACTTTATTGCACGATGTAATACAATCACCCCCAAGGTACTCTGCCCAGTCTTCAAAATATATATCCTGTGACAAATAAACAAATCAATCCATCAAATGTCTTAGTAGATTCTTAGAAGTTGCAACAGTTGTAATTTCAAGGAGTGGATAGAAAATTGTAAGAATAATTTTACTTGGAAATCTATATCAGCCATTCCTTCTTCAGAAATGCATGTCAGTTCTTTAGAAAGTAACGCTGGATCAAGTGTACTTCCTTGACCATCGCCAGAATCGTGTTTGGACTGAGGGGACATTTGCTCCATTGGTGGAAAAGCAAATGACAAGCGACGCATTTTAGGGGACTGAGCACTTTCCACGGTTTCACAACTAAAAAACGGTTCAAACATGTCTCAAAGATAATTTTAGTATTACTTACGTTTATAGTGAAACTAATATTACAGTTGTATAGAATTCTACAGGTATTGCTTGTCAAAACTTACGTTTTCATTGAACTATTCTGCGTTTTGTTTCTGGACAATCGCCTTCTTCTCACATCAGTAAGAAATAGAAAGGCAGAACCAGCAAAAACCGCCAGAGCGGACATATAGTAACCCGATTTCTTTCCAACGTGAGCATTCATATACCCTGCAACAAAAGTTAAACTTTACATTCAATTCTATTTCATCTACATGTAGATCCTTTCGAGTCATATTCTATATAAAATTATTTAAACCCATCTAAATACATAATAAATAAACGAATCGCATGAATGTGTCGTAATAACTGAATGATTATAATGAAAGTATTTTAAATGCTTTTACCGTTCAGAGGAATACTGAATAAAATAGGGAGGGCTTGAGAAGACTGAATGAAACCCCAAGCCCGTGGAAAATGTCTTGCTCGAACTCTTTCGTAAGTGTAAACTTTAAGAGCGTAATTGTAGCCTCCGAGAGAGAATCCATAAACCCATGTGAAAATCACTAACCCACTGAATCCCTTTACGGCTGTTAAAGCTACAACGGAAATACCACAAATTACACTGGCAACCTGAAAAAATAAACAGAATAAATTACAATTAATACCTTCGATTTTCAAAAAGGACTAGGTGATTAATTTTGCACAAAAAGAGATTTTTTTTGTAAAGCAATTCTTTTCACCTGGCATAAATATTGTTTTGAAACACGACACTCTTGGTTTTTCTGTACGACAATCAAACCAAAAAGACAGCAGCCCACAATCCAAGCTGCTCCAATGTAAATGTGCAAAAGAAGAAAAGAAAAATCGTCTACTTCTGCGTCTTTACATTCAAGGGACTAGAAAATTTCACAAAATGGACAAGTTAAAATTACACCTTTAACAATTTAAGCATATAAACCATTATGTACACATAGAATTAATTTTACCAGGTAGAAAAGTGGAGTGTTGATCCCAAATGCGGTGAAAGCACAAGAAAGAAGAAGAATCTGAAGTGTTTTACTTTTGAGACAGCTATAGTCCAGAAATGGAGGTTTCTCTTCTCTTTTATTTAAATCCTTCACCTGTACAAAGAAAACAAACAATCTTAACCAATGTATTACTCATTTGTTGACGAAACAATTTTTTTGTAATAATTTTGTTTAATGTGTGTAATGGAACAAAAAGCAATTTAAAAATGCAATACTAACTTTTACCTTTTTCTTCTGGTTCTTCAAGTGGAGGATTGCTCTTCTTTGAGGATGGTAAAGAGACGCAGAGCGATAGCAAGTGCCCAAGAAAAATGTTAAGAAAATACACCCCGTTATTGCTTGCAATCCTAATCTCCAACCTAATGAACTAATAAGAAACACAGATTATATTATTTTTCAACCAACATAATACATAAGAAAATAAAATAGTTTTAATTCCATATAAACTGAAATAATATACCAGTTATTTATTTTTAAAGCTATTGTAAACAGGTTATCGTGGTTTGCAAGCAGTTTAAGAGTAAAATGAATGGATTGTTGCATTAAAACTAAATAATACGCAATAAAATAAGAATGATTACTTAATAGCAGTGTGTAGAGAAACGGACATCAACAGAATTCCTAATCCTGTACCGGACACAACAACAATTTCAACTAATTCTCGCTTTCTCTTGAAATACTGACCAACCATCAAGGAAGATGCATCTCTCGTCAAACCAACTCCGATTCCTAAATACATTTTATCAAAGAACACGTTATTCAACAGGCTCTACAAACATATCTGAATTTGGTTTTCTTTTTAAAGCATATTTTTCATAAGCAATTTATCTATCAGGCAGGGTAGTATTTTTTAATGGAATCAAATAATAGAGTTTACCTATGAATAGACCGTAACTTAAGAAAAGTTGATGAAATTGGGACGCAAATGACGTAAAGAGACATCCTAGGGAAGCCACAAGGCCTCCAAAAACTGCTGCTAGTCTTGTACTTTTTCGTTTACAAATTGAAATCCAAAGAGGGGACAGAAACAATGAAACGGCAACCGAGAGTGATCCAAGCCAACCTATACAGAGAAATCAAAAATGTTTACAGTTAAATACGTCAAAACACTCCTAATTTTTATTTGATTCTATAGAAAGAAAATAGATTTCTTCAGGTTTGAGATTAATATCTAGACTAAAAGAATGATTACACCAGAATGAATACAAGTAATAGTATATATATTATTTAAACATAACTTATTTAACAAAACCATTTTTGTTCACATTACTTTAGGCTTACATGGAACATCATTTGCAGGTTATAATAAATTGTCTTCCTACATTCATCCTTTTGTTTTATTACAGCCAGGAAAAAACTTTATAGAGCTTAGTGTGTTTTGCACACTATTTGTGTGTGTGCATTTTATTTTGTAAATGCGAGCTGTACGCACTTAGTTAAACAAATAATATACATATTTACAGAAATATTTATATTATTTGTAGTAGTAGAAAAGTAATGTCATTGTATAAATTATAGATCGTATTTTATATTTATTGTACTTAAGTGCTATAGTAGGTCAATTCCCCAAAGCTGATACGAAATGTACATGAATAAAATTAGTTTTTCATTGCTAATAAATAATTTTCTGGTTTGCCTACTGGTGTTTACTTAGTTCGTGAACTAAACAGCAGGATCCTTTATTAACAAATAGCGGCTGAGTAAGCAATCGAAGCTACAAACATTCGTTCATATAGCACATTGAGCTTTATACGCGTGTTTTTCTATAGACAACATCTTTTTAAGTCTAACCATCGTGTATAGTTATATCTTCTTTTATGTACAGAGTATACTACGTTTCTAAATAAGAGAATATCACTGTTCTGTGAATCGTATGACACATGCGGTGCAGTTTGTCTACCGAATTCATTGCAGTACGCATACTTACATTTATAAATAAATAAATAATATCTGTAGTATTATATTCAATACTCCTATTCTCATTTGCATACAAAGACTCCTGTAGATTTCTGTCGCAACATGTTGGAGTGTGCCAACGCATCTCACAAGACAATTCTGATTTATTCCTGATCGATATCATCAGTCTTCTAAAGACGATCATGTAAATCACAGTTCATGCATACTCGACCTCTTGTCGGTGTCACATATATCATCGAATCTCTGCATCTCTCTATGTACATTGTACACCATCTTTTTTCTATAGTTTGAAGTATTTACAGCTATAACAAGCAAAATTAAAAACAATATTTAAAATTCCTAAAATAAGTATACACAGAGGAAAAAAATTGGTATACTTATTTGTAATACCCACAAATTGGAAACTGTCATGTAATCCTTCATTCAACCTAAAGTTTAAATCTCACAAGGAAACTGAAACATCTTTCACCTTCACCTATCAATATAGTGTTGACAATAACCAATATGGTTTAGTAAGTCTGATTGGGAGATGTAAAACTGGAGCATGTCAAAAATCATTAATATAAATATTTGAAACACTAATAGAAGAATTTGTTTCCTATGATGAAGTTCCAAATAAATAACAGCCATGGAATTTAGTATTCCAAGGTTGTAATTTTGAAATTCATTAGGAAATTTCATTAGGTTCATAACCATTAGAAGAGAAATGTCATGTTAATAAAGATTGTTAATCAAAGGTTGAAATTGTGACACAATTTCTCCTTCCAAATTAATAAGTGTCATGTTAGTGGCTAAGCAAATTACAGTAGTACTGCTTCGAATGGGATTTAAGGAAGAACTATCTGTATAAAGTCGTACATCCACGTGTGTGTCATTTCATGGGAAATAAATATTGATGCGAATTTTCTCATCATCTGGTTCTCTCCACACATCTGAATAAACGGACTTCCACATTTCCACGCAGTCTTTTTACCTCGTTCCTCTTGTTCTATTTTGCGCCCATCATTATCGTCATCACATAACTATTACACACTACTCTCTTCTATATATACGACTCTATATAGTCATATAATCTGTTCCTTTTGTAATACACCATCATCGTCGTCTTATATTGCTAGTTAGCATTAACAGCTCTCTTCACTTCCAAAATTATTCTTCCTGTACGTGCTGAATACAAACTGTTGGTTAACTCACTCAGTTTACACAGAGTCACACAAGTTTTATAGAGCGCATCAGATTCCAACTGTAATAATAATAGCGAAACTGATTAACAAGCAAAAGTACATTTCGGAATGTACGGTTCATACAGAAGTTAAGTAATTGTAAGTACACGAAGACCACGCAATGTTATTGCCCATGAGGGACCCACAATTTAAGTCACTTTACACGTGCGAGCAAAGTGCACATCATTTCTGTTCACATATCCCCTAAGTAAAACATAGTTTTTATATACATCTGCTTCTGTTTACATAAGTATCATCCAAATCATCTTTATCAAGTTAAGGTAACAAGTTCATGCGTTGATAAGTTGATTAATTCAAATGGCAAGTATTTAGAGATTTTCATAATGATTATCAAAGTGAATATAATATAAAACCTACTACATATAGGGGATTTAAAGATTCCTTTAAGGTTCACTAAGGAAAATGTTAAAGATTCTTTAAAGGTTCACCAAGGAAAGTATTAAAGATTCCTATAAAGGTTCACTAAGGAAATATTAACGATTCTTTAAAGGTTCATTAAGGAAAATACTAAAGATTCCTTTAAGGTTCACTAAGGAAAATATTAAAGATTCCTTAAAGGTTCACTAAGGAAAATGTTAAAGATTCCTTTAAGGTGCACTATAAAGGAAGATAAAGATTCCCTTTAAGGTTCACTAAAGGAAAATTAAAGGTTCATTTATGGTTCAGTAAAGGAAAATGAAAGACTCCTTTAAAGTCGGTACACTTACTAGTGTAGAGTTAAATAGAATTACTGTTTAAATATTTCTAAATCATTGTGATGTAAAAAGAAAGTTGATTCTGTTTAAGTTTAAGCAGTTAAAATCCAGCTATGCATATCCTTGTGTATTATTCCATTCCAGTATTGTATTGTATTCTTATAGGTATAGAATTACATTGAAATTCATGGAATGCTCAATGTAGGAGCACTAAAGTATTATCTTGCTGCAGTAGAATGTAAACATGTCAGTAGCAATTATTAGCTCCTACAGGATCCTTATTTACCATTACGAAGCAAAGATGTTATCGTGGATGATAAACAATGAACAAATTCTTTGGACTTAACCGTCAAGCGCTTAATAAACTCTATCGGAACAACGTAATTGTTTAATCGAAGGAGAATCTTGTAAAGTGACTTTGTTACACCAGCTGGCGGTACATAAAACGAGACTTGAAATAAATAAATAATTCATTCACTGTATCAGATTAACATAACGCTCCCTTATACTCGTCTGTAACTAACTCTACTCTGTCTATAATATATCAGCTTTGCTCTCTTCCCAATATAAAAATGTTACAAGGAAACTATTCAGTAAATATTTCTTGTAGTGCTTATAGCTTTACATTATAAAAATGAGAAACATTTCCTCGCACATTTGCATTTACATGAAGTAGGTACTTATGAATATAACTGTGGCATTTAGTACTTTGCATTCATCACATTAACAAGCAGCACCTATCTTACTTTAAAAAAATACTCACATTACTACCACAAATATCCACAGGCAGTTGATATTCGTTTTTTAATGATACAAACCCATCAATGGAAGATTAACACATAATTTATCAATTCATGTCACTAAATGTTTCATTGACTATAATGTATTCTGAAATTCCCACAAGATTATAGCTAGTATAAAAACAGTCCGGAATTTTTACTCTAGCAAAGTTTCTGAGAATGGATTGCATATGATATCATATATGTAGATAGTATCTCTTTGTACATTATTTTAATCCTTTCTTTACACATTATATCAAACACATATTTGTACGAAGAGAGTCTATACTATACGATATATTTAAACAGATTTCAAGCTATATAGGCAGGTCAACAAGTATGGTCAAAATGACTTGTCAAAATTTCTGTCATCTCTTAAAGCACAGTATCAACAGTTTTTATCTCATCTTGCATGTATCTCTGTCTCTGCAGTTTTTATCGTAACTGAATCATATTCAAGCAAAAATGAAACGAACAAAGAGCAGTAAAAGACTTGCAAACACCTATAAAGTTAGTGTAGTAAAATATTATATTTAATTAAATATTACTACTGTCAGGAGTTGAGTCAAAAATCTTGTAAAGCTCGGGAATGTCGTTTAAAAGTTTAAGAATGCTCATTGACAAACCTTTATGTCCATACTACAGTTTAAGCTAATTAAAGAGCACATTTAAGGCTTTGTAATAAGAAATTCCGGAAAACTACGTTTCTAAAAGGTTTTCCAAGTGCTATAGTAAGTATAGAATGTCTTATTTACAAAAATAAGCGTCGCATTCTTTAAAGTCATAAAAAATTACAGTTTCGCTTAGCAAAATGCCTTTACTTCATTGTGCATGTGACACGATGATAATGATAAGTATTCCAGTTTGTCAGTTTGTTCAATCAAACCCATTAAGTAGTAGCCAAGTCACCAAAACAAGAGGAAGAATGGGAGTTCATTAACACACACAGCAGAGCTGACGTAGCAGTCTTTATAATTACCTAATCATCCAAGAATTTCTCTCCGTATACTATTCCTCCAATGCCATATATACATGCCTGCTCGCACTCATCCAACAAATACAGCACCTATTTATTTCTTTGTTTTCCATCGTCTATGATGCCTTAAATGTTTTGTAAACCGTTCATTGTGCAAATACATCCATTGTGTTCAAATCCCGTTCCCAACAATACTAATATTGATTTATTTACAACATGAAGGGAAAATGGAGATGATGTTTAAAGAAATACGTGAACTTATAAACAAACAATTATCCCTGCCATAAAATTGTTTGTATATAGTAAAAGCCACAGCTCTACCCCATTCTATATACACAGAGAAGCTTAACGAAGCAAGAAATAGTCAATAGAAGCCATGAAAAGCTTCTTTTCAAAAACAGCGAGCAAAAAACGTGTTTATCATAACAATTCATGTAAGATAGCCAAGTATAGACAGTGAGAGGCATTTAGCATGTAATAACAATATTTGTATTTTCATGTATTTATCATCCACTAAGCATCTCGGCCTTTACATGCAGTACAGTAATACTTTTAACTTGTTCTGTTATAGGGATGCTCTCTCGTATATTTGTGCTATATGCATTATGTATGTTACGGTACACTCAGAATACTATTTAAGAACATAAGGACACTGTAATATTATACTCACTATAGAAAATATTTTATACTACTAAAATTTTTAAGACAGGTATACTGAAAGTGATTTTTGTACTTGGTATAGGTATACGGATACTGTTTGAGTATATAGAGTTGCAATTTGCAATGACTTTTGCGTTGAGCAGGGAAGAGGAGGAGAAGGTTCATCCCAACTGAATGAATAAATGATTTATTCTTCCGAAGCCATTGAATTCAATGGAGCGTATAATGATAATGATGTTACTTGAGGCAGTTGGCACATCACTCGAGCAATATGTCATTTATGATGCCATTTGCGTTACTAACACTAACAAGTCACATATTAACAGTTGTTCCAGGTATATAAGGCAAACACTCTACTTTTTAAACGAGGCAGGTAGCTTTTAGTCCGCTTTAGTAGGTAGCCAATGAACCAATGGAAGTCTCACTGCTGCTGCTGCGGATGAATAAATCTTTTTATGTATTACAATGTCACTGCAACATAAATAGTGTGCGCATCTCCTCTTTACATTTCCTTGGAACAACATTAACTTTTTATAACCCTTTTCTCAAATGCACTAATTTTACTGCAATTTATACATCACAACTGAAAATACACGTGCAATTCATATTTTGTGAGTGTATGAATACAATCCTAAACATATGGTAGGTAGGTGGGCATACTATTTTGGTATTTATATAGAGACATTCGTATAAAAGAGCAGGGTAAAGATACACAAGGACAGATGTTAAGAAAACATGATGTCAAATGTGAATGAAACTAAAATCAACATTTATTTTTTCCTAGTTAAATTTCTTCTAGCCAGGAAATTGGCAGCAGGGTATTTGAGTGTGGATTTCTTTCCATTCTAAATGTAGTAGAACGTAGACAAACCTACAAGATGTTATCTACCTAATTACTACAAATTAATATGTAGGTTATAGGTACTTTGCTAAATTTATACAGCTAACTAAGACCAGGAAGGACTAAATGGTGAAATAGCTTTCTTCTACGGATTTTTCTCATGATTTGATATGACTTAAAGCTTGGTGATAGGAACAAGGTTGAGATTTGACCCCAAGGGAGACGTCTTGAGAGAAAATGGAAGAGGATGAAGTTGTTCCCTATTCCCTTGTCATTGTACATCGTGCATAATTATATGATGTCATTATCCGTTATCCATTTTGTTTTGTTTTCACTATTTATTGTGCCTGTGATGGCAATCTCATTTCGAGACAATTAATAACTATATATTTTATTATGTAATATTATTTATCTCACTTCATTATACTGTAAAGCACGTTAGAAAGAACATACAAGGAAAAGAATACACATGCATTAAAATTGTATATAATTAATTTTTTAGTTTCAAGTAAATAGCAAGTTGAAAGCATTTTAATCCGATATTTCAATGTACCAGAGAATGTGCATGTCCATCAAATAATATGCGGAGTATCTACCTATCCAATTGAGAATTGGCGAATTTGATTAATTAGTTTAAGAATAATCTGTTTATCCATCCTTGAAAATAATTATCAATCATATAATCAATCATGTCAACCCATTCCAATGATACAAACTAATAATAGCCTACAACTGATTAAATTATGAGTACACGTAACATTTGCATAAATATAAACGTTGAAAATTATATCATGTGAAGTTATTTCTCACAATATCTTTAGTTTCACACGAATTCACTCATTACTAAAACATAATGTTGAATTTAAATTCAATTTCAACCTTTTTATTCGTAGCAGTTATAGCCTTCGGGAAAGTTCACTCAATACTAGGTAAGAATAAGAATCGCATTTTTATATTGACAATCTGCTACTATTTCAAAATAAATTGAAAAAAGGAAAAAGTTCAAAGTTCAGCTTTATTTAAGTGACAAAATCATAACAATCAGAATCACCTGTTTTAATAATTGATTAAAATTAATTGTGGATGTTCATATTTAATTATCAACTGGGAAACTTTTCTATTTTCTCAAGTTATTTTATTTTATACTGAATGAATATTTTTATTTTCCACTTCATTTAGTACCAACGGAAGTCATATATACAATTCAGGATGGAGAAACTAAAGCGAAACAATTTTACTACGATCCTGCCCAAAATGGTCTCGTAAGTTCACTTCCATTGATTTATATACTCCTTTATCAGAACCCACGCATATATAGTAAGTAGAAAATTATTGATTAGGTAATTAGTACATACATTGCTAACATTGAAAATGTTGCTAACACACACAATCTTAAAACAGCTTGAGTTGGGTTGACATTTTTATATAAAAATTGCTGAAATTCATATCTATCTAACACTAACGGGCATGTATTCAAGATTTAAAAAGATTGATGGCATTTGCATGTACAATATGTAGAAGCCATGGTTCGAAGCTATGGAATATTGTCAAATGAACGGTTATGAACCAGGTCGCATAGATTCAGCTGAAGAAAACCGTCTCGTCGCTAAAACATTAACTGACAATTTTCGTAAGAAAATTAAATTTTATAAATATCATACTTTTCAAACTCAGTCAGCAATTTTATAAAAAAAAACTGTGCCGAAGAATCAACTGAACAAAAATGTTCCTGGGGCTGAAATAAAGTTAATTATTTCATTTGCAGAATCGTCTCATGTATTTTGGCTTGGTGCAACTGATTGGGGTCAGGATGGACAATTCTATTGGATAAGAACAGGAGAGAATGTGAGATACAACAACTTTGCTTCTGGTTATCCCAATGGTGGACTTCCTGAAAGCTGCATTTATGTTTGGGGTGATGGTTTATGGTATGATCAGTACTGCACAGTCCAAGACGTGAGACCACTTTGCCAAAGAGTCACATAAAGCAAAAATCCTTTAACAAATCGGTTTATTTTTAAACATTCTTATTATGTCAAGCTTAAAAATATCTTGGATTTGTCAACAAAAATGTTTCACACACTAAAACTTAAAATAATTGAAGTTTCTGAGTGTTTTTTGCGCATTCCATTTACAAAGTAAAATAAAAACACCGTGGAAAATGGTGCATTGAACTTTAAGCACCTTATTAATTTGTTATTTGCTTTGTATCCCATTAATTGTTTATATAATTTGCATGTATGAATTTCTACGCATTCATCTTATACTTTATTAAGGTCCTTCCGTAATATGAAAAGGCTTAGCAGGCGAAAGGTAATATGGGTGATTACATTTGCACGAATACACAAATATCACTTTACTTTATACTCTGTTAATAGCGATTCTCCATAAATTCTACCTTAGTGACCCATTAATACAAATAGATAACATTTTGATGCTCACACACATTGCAGTTAAGTCTGCACTGTATGAAGTACGGAGCAATAACTGTAAACCTTTCCAAACTGGGCTCCTGTTATCGTTTTATAGCACTTACCACTTGATTATAATAGCAAACAAGTGTTCAACTCCATTTGGCAACAACTCAATGAAAGCAAATTCTCTTTGCATAGGGTAATTCTGTCTAATCCTCAAAATGCATTAACGACCAACACACCTAAATAATCAACTAACGACCAACATACAAAGATAATAAAATCGTGATCACAAACGCATCAAGTACCATTATACCTAATAATTATCATTTTATTTACATTTAGCACAAACTACAAACTCAACCACACCTGATCCTCCTTTGCGCATTGTCTCTTCTATTAATTACCTTAGTTTGTTAATTACCAATTAATTACAGTTATTTCCCTCTCTCTCATTACAATTACAAACCTACAGCACACTTACGTGAAATATTTACCACATGCTAAATACTTAACGTAATAAACGCTAAAATTATTTAATGGAAATTTTAAACACTCTCTCTCTCTCTGTATACAAATTGTAACTTTTTTGCAACAAATACAAAATAAGTTATTGTATTTAATAGTTTAATTTTCACCTCGAAATAATTTGCACCTTTTCTGTAATTTAGTGAGAACTTTTTTGCAACAAATACAAAAGAAGTTCTTATAAATTTCACCTTGTAATATTTTGCACCTTTTCTGCAATTTAGTGAGTATACACACAGACACGAGTCCCTGAACAGTCATTCCGCATGTAAAATTGTATACTATCTGTATATAGAGATTTGGTAGGTAAACGAAGTGTGTACAAGGAGAGTCATTTATTACCTCATGACATGTTTTGGCTTCCATCGGTTTATCTATAAAAGCTTCAGTTTGGCACTCACTGTTTTTGCCCATGTGCATGCATTTGCATATCTCTCTGTATGAATGTTGTCCTAGTACTATTTGTATTACAAGCACATTGGTGGTGCTAAACAGACTTTCCCTATATTGCGTATACTACTACAGATACGAGGATCATCATGTTACCCACACACAACACCACAATAATTAAATCCCTCTATGTGTAACAATATTACTGTGTGGAAACTTTAGCACGCTACTTACTGTGAAACTTAAACTTTCTGCGACTGTATGTGGATGTGAGTGTATATTTGCTTATATAAGTATAAAATGTGGTTGCAATGGTAATCTACTATATACACTACTACATTCTCTTACACTTTCTGTACATATACAATATTATGTAAAGTACACAGAAACACAACCATACACATACAGAACAGACTTATACAGAATGAATTGCAAACTAAACGGGGTTCAGGAAGAAAACAGAGAGTTTACGATTATGGACTGACTTGACTATACGCTTGACTCCCATCAAAACCAACAGACGAGACTCCACTACTCTCTCCAACATGTGACGTTGAGATTTACTAATAATACAAGTGCTACTGCACTAAAATACATACAGGAAGATATACAGTATACTTGTATACGTGTTTTACTGGGATATTGTAAGTACAGATACAATATACGTAGTAGAATGTTTGTAGATACATTTGCTAAAAAAGATTGACATACTAATATAGTTTGTGTACGTATATATCAGCATGAATGTAAAGTCGGTGTCTGTTTTGGAGAAACTGAAAAGTGTACGTGGAGATACACACACAACGCCATACCACAACATAACTATACATGAAAGCTTTTACGATGTCATAGAATCAAACATTTGCATAAGAGTTTATCTTTATGAGAAAATAGAAGCCTGGAGTTCTGAGAGTGCTTATGGCTAAACCACCATTTCGGTATTATGTTCTTCGCCGAGGTTGAGTGTGCACCATACGCTGAATTATGACGGGTATCAAATTAATGACGAATTCCAAATGAGACGAAACTTTTATTTTTCCGTTTCCGACCGACCTAGTAATACTTTTCAAAATATTTCCCACTTATTCACACACCTTGCGTATTCAACTACACTCTTTCAAGAAATGTACTCAATTCTTAAGAGAATATTATACCCAACATGAATTATTCGAATTCCAGACAGAGACACATTGCTGCAGGAAGCAAGTGACATTTAAACAATGAAATTCGCGAGAATTTACTACGCATTCATGGAATTTTTTACTCTGAATGGTTTAACCTCATTTCAGTTAAAATGTCTCTAAACTAAACTGTATAAGTGTTTTGCAAACGTTTACAGCTGTGTATTTGACAAACTGTATATAACTGGCTACTTAAATTGTGTAAATAATGCTTTGTTGTCACTTTAACCTAACGAAGTTTGTAACAGTTTCACTTACTGACTATACTGTCTTGCTTACATATATACAAAATTAATTTAAAGTAGTAGGTGTGTTTAAAAAAAGAATTTTATTATTTTAGACAGAAATATCTCGTTTAATAAAATGTTTTTTAACCAGTACTATCTGTAGGTAATTGATTTCAAGAATACAACGCTACTATTTTCCTAACTCACATAAGAAAGTAGATGTAGTCGATATAAACTTGAAGCAATAAGTGTATTGAAGGCTGGTTTCGTGTATAGGTATATAATATTGACATTGGGATGGGTAACACTGATGTTAATCCTTTTCTTGTTGGTCATTCAATACACAGAAGTGTCTGCCCTGTCCGGCTAACGATTTGAAATGAATGACAGTCATTGGAAAGGTTATGACAAGCGGAGCAACCAACTTTGACACAGCGTGACAACAATTTTCAACAGTAACAAACTATCAGCAATAAACATTTTAACTTTATCGCATTCCGTATATATAATATATACTATTACTCCTAACATACATTCCTACATATATTTACCTATATCAATTTCCCCACACACTTACACATACGTCTTACAAATCCATATTATATAGAACAAGCACATACATACTACGATAGTATCAATATAAATGCCAATCCCATTTGATTCTGTCGTTTATGATCCTCCTTTATATTAAAGTCCAGTCTTGGGAGTCTTTTAATGCAATCCGGACAAGTCAGAAGATCAACTATCAAAAGAAAAGTAACTCACATCACGTCATCATGCATCGTCATGTCAAATAGTACTAGCTGTATGTTTAACCTGTGTAAAAGTGTGTGCACATTATACTGTTGACTGTGTATAGGTAAAAGAGTGTGTGCCTGTTGAACAAGTCGTCTCATCTCATGTGGAATGCTAAGCAGGGCGTACTCTTTTATTTTATGGATTATGTATCTCGTATAAAATGAAGGACCATAGGATGAGCAGCAGGTATTATTTATTTTTATAGGTATCACACTGAACAACGAGTCAAACATGGAATCACCAAGTAAAAAACTTTAACGTGCAGAGTTGAGATTATTTGTCTCTCTTAGAGAAGTCTATAGTGGAAATCCAGCACATATTTTGCATTATACATCGGCTAGCGTGCCAAGTCCATTTAAATCGACAAAGAAATTGATGAGGTGACATTAAGTGAATCAACTGTCAAAAGAATGGCATACAAGCAATAAAAATCTATATAGAAATACACACACAAGTAATATCACTCTATATATCTTGACTGTACTAAACTGATACATTTAATATTATTATTATCATTAGTATTGACACACAGATGAGTACTGTGAAAAAATATTCGTTAGAATAAATCTCACAGTGAAAAGAAAATGTTTGTGTGTATTTATGTTGTCGTTATACGAAAATGAGTTGTGGGATATTTCCAGAGAGTAGTAGTAGTACTTATATTTCTATAGGGAGAGTTCAATACCTTTACAGATACATTTCTCCTTAGAGTCGCAAGTCATGTGGTGAAATGGCCTTTGAACGCAATGAGTATTGAGACTCAGAGAGTGCTATAGATACTTACTGTAGGAAACTGTATATGCTTAAGACATGTAATTCATTTTATGTTGGAAGATTACCTGACCTGAGATTTTTAGCTGTGACTGGATCTGAACAAGAAAAACATCATTTACCTACTTTGCTGTTTTTGACCTGCCCCATAGAGATCTCAAGTGAAGCCAATAATATAAAAGTGATATGCATCTTGAATTGACTGTGTACTGGCCTATTGCTAAAGAACATCAATTTTACGAGGGAGAAAAACTTTTTCATTGCATCATCGTCATGTCTTGTCACTTGGTTGGGTTTATATTTCATTTTATGCCGTGTGACTTCCAGAGAGTCGCAGCTTCCTTCAATGGCACTGCGGGAGGAAACGGAAAGCCATGTCAAAGTTTAGCATGGGAATCTTCACCGGATTTTATGTAGCTCACTTATACAATATACTACTTTATACTGTGTATGTACATTTACTGTCTACACTACAACTACTACCACACTATACCATTTCTGTAGAAATTCCAGTTCTATATAGATTTAACTAAACTCGAAGGCTTTCTCTCTCTCTCTCTAGTACAGTAGAACTATGTCATTTAGTTATTTACTTACTTTCCCGTGTGTGTATGAGTGTTCTATATTAACAATCCAGTAGAGTAGAATTATTATAACGTATAACCGAAAAAGCCTTGTTAAAATGTTGCAAAATATATATACACGATCACACACACAGGAATTTCATGTAGACTCTGCATGAAATGCTTGTGCAAGTCCAAGTGGAGCAGACCTTATCCCAAACAAGTACGAAGTACGACCGACTACATAAATTCATTGTGCGAAAACATTCTTAGGACAGTTATTTTATGACAGGGCAGAGTTCCTGTTGTATTTCAATATTTGCTGTGTGTATTCCTCTCGTAGTATCTTTTCTTGAACTCAATTTGTCAAACACACTTTTCAAACATTGGAATTATTACCGGCTTGTATACGAACAGAGACTGATTTATTGTTCAGTAGTTGCATTTCTATATTTACATACAATTTTGTACACACATGAAAAAATATTTTTTCAATATACATCTCCCGGCCTTTTCAGTCAATACTATTTCCATGGAATGCAACTAGCCATAGCGCTATGGTTGTCACTGTATTTAAGGAAAATGTTCCCCGATGTTAATTCTCAATCTGCACAAACTACACACACACAAAACTATACCCAGTGATCATAATATCAAATACAGCCTTACGTAACATAGCATGACTTCTGTGTATGTAAATTCCTTCAAGGATTACTGAATAAATCATTAAGATTTTCTTTATGTGTAAGTAAGAGAAATGCATGTACTCCCACGGGGCGCTATTAGGCAGTTGAAACACTCTGGAGCTTAAAAAGTAATTCCGCCTGTTGGAAATGGAATGCGATAAGCTCTATGATCTCAATCAGATAAGAATTGCCACTGTACCTGATTTACGGCCACGTAAAATAACCTAATACACCTATTACTGTTAGAGATTCTTAAAAGCTAATTATAGTATCATATCATATACATTCATAGTTTATATACCACTATACTAGTATTGCATCCTCAGAAGATAGTATTAAGAAAGTAATACCTACCGAGGTATATCTTATTAAGCTAAAGGAAATAATGTCTATGATTCTTATACCTTTGGATTTTGCATTATTACAGCAATGAGCACATGTTTGTCTTTAAGAATTATGTGGCGTAAGTTGCAATGTGACTCACAGACTCATACTACATACCCCGCTGTAAATTAAGACCAGTATACACAAGAATTAACACTAGGAAGATGAAGTTTAAACATACGCACAATAATATACACAGAGAGAGACAACAAGACAAACATTTCAGTAGGTATTTCAAGAAGTACATAATGCTCTGAGAGAGAGACAAATAGTAGTAATAATGCAGGAGGACAGATGATAGAACCAAATGGATAAGGAGCAACGGTGAGAATTTCACTTAAATGACAAAAAACGGGATTCCAGCTGAGAAAATCTCTGCCGGCGATAATAAAGTGTTTTAGCCTTTTAGCTGTGATAATACTTACTGCTTTTATACGCTATATAAACTACATTCTCCTATGTGAGTCTGCCTGTAAAGTTAGTAGCAGAAAATAAAATATTTTGCATTGCTTGAACATTTAAACGAACATCTTCAACTCATCTTCACTAATCGAAACCATGTTTCTTACGTTTCTCTTCGTAGTTCTTCTTCTATGCTAACATAACACACACACAAAGCATAAAACAACTAAAATACCTTTTTTGCCACAGATTTTACAAACAGATATCGTCTCCACGCTTGCAATATTGTATGTACTGCTTCGTAAATTGCAAATCTCTATAAATAGAAAGTCTCAGTTAAAAACTCTGCCTTAGCTTTGTTAAAGCTAAATACATACAAGTTACAATGTACCAGAGTCGCTTGCTTGTAGAAATAACTTGCAGCACTTCATTTCGATGTAGTATGTACAAAAGGATATTCCACTGTAGAAATAATATAAAGATTGCTCCTTTTGCTCGTGTTACCTTCTCATATTTTCCTGGGTAACTTTTTTTAGAGCAACTTAGCTTTTACTTTCTTTCTTTTGCGATTTTAGCAAGCTCAGACCTTCTTTCCCTTTTTACGACAGTAACACTATAGGATAGATACATTGTAAGTCTATACTGTATACAAGTACAAGAAAACTTTGCATTAAAGCATAATCGCAATCGTACCAGCATTTTTATGACCAGTCAAAATTGGTAGTGATAAATCAAAAACGTACGAAAATCTCCATTAAAGTTTTCTTGTGAATTGCGACAAGACGATGATGGTTTGGCGGTTTATGAATAAGAAAGTCCCTACCACAATCCATATGGTCTCTATGTGAATATTATTA
This sequence comes from Pogonognathellus flavescens, assembly GCA_019776165.1. Classification (NCBI taxonomy): domain Eukaryota; kingdom Metazoa; phylum Arthropoda; class Collembola; order Entomobryomorpha; family Tomoceridae; genus Pogonognathellus; species Pogonognathellus flavescens. The sequence continues at coordinate 32,229 of JABASD010000690.1, read as the reverse complement.
TACACATGGAATACTTATAAAGGTAACTGTAGCATTAAAGTAGGTAAGTACTTACCGTGATAAGCATACATTGTAAAAGTACACACCTTATTTCCTTGTTATAAAGTGCATCATCCTTCAAAACCTCCAAAAGTATTATATGGTAGACTATATGGCATATCTTTAGATTTTAATGGTATAATATAGTTTGTAATATCTTGTTGAAGTGTACACCATGAGGAATTGATGCTTTATGACGAAAATCGTACAGGGAGAGGAAGAATACAGTTTCTGAGTAAAGAATGTTGAATTATGGGAAGAGACGGAGATGATCAGACGGATCTTTATGGTTTTTGGTTGCTGCTGCGTCAGTTTCTCAACATACGATACACACTCACACACTTACACATACACAGACTAACTCATCAACCCATGAATCACGTAGATACTTACATTATATACAGATTCTTTTCTATGGTAAATCTTGAGCTACTATTATACTCTTTAGATTCTGCCATAAAAGGGCATTCCCCTCATTAAGCCGCTCAGTCCTTATAAGGTGAGATACAATTCGAATTTGTTGAAAAGGGTACACGGACAGGTACACTACTCGTACATGTAAAACCACACCACGCTTCTTCATCTTCTTCTTGGTCGTCGTCGTGTGTAAATGATACGATGATGTGAGTACAAGGATTAGCATTGGAGGTAGAAGTACTCTGTTATTCTCAGTAGACGTGTACAAGACAGGAGCATGCCTTGTCTGTCTATCACACTACGTCTTGTCTGATGTGAACTGAACATAATATTCGTATTTAGAAACTACTCGCCACCAACATATGCAATCCATCATTTTCTATCCAACGTACTGTAGTAAAATTACTACTACTACTACTCATACGGAATTACTTTACTCGTTTATAAGTAATGCTATGTAATAAACCCTTCGTCAACCAAATAGAAAAGTTTCGTAAACTGAAACGGAATTTTTAAAATCGTTATGTAAATTTACATTTTCATTGTTCACAGATAGTATTAATACTACCGTATTTTTATTTAAAACTGTCTCACTTGAGATTGCCTTAAAGACACAGTAAATAACATCAACGAGAATTAAATGGTTAATTGAAAGATTAGTAATAAACATTTAAAAGTGTGTATTATTTAAACGTAACATTAAATATAAGGTGTTAGAAGATTCATATTGAGCCGAAATAGATGGTAGAGTTATTTCAATGCATATTATACTTTCTGGTAGTTTCAGATTTTTGCAAAGGATAAAAGGATATTTTTACAAAATGTTTTTGTTGTACCTCTTGCTCCAATAAACAATCCAATCACTTCTATATTATAAGGAACTTATATTTAATTTGTAAATACATATCATATCATAAGTACATCTACATATCCTGTTGTCTGTTACGTCAGAGCAATATTTACAATTTAAAACAGAAGGGTAGGTATATTTATACAAAAACACATGGAATGTGTCAGAGTTCATGAATGAGTCAACCGATTAACCCCATATCTTAAAAAGTAGCCTTCTGATATACCACTACTACAATAGCTACACCAAATTTGAATAAGCCTTTAATTGTCTTAAACCGTTCTAAGGTAAAGGTATGCATACAGACAGACGGACAGATAGACAGACAATATATTTGCATACAATTTTTTTATGAAACGTAATAACGAGAATGTATAAATTGTATGCATTAGTAATACGCGAAGCTACAAAGGTATAATCATTTGCCTACTTTGGTTGTAATTTTATACGTTGTTGTTGTACTACTCTATGTGTGTGTGTATAATATCCATAAAATAATAATGTAATAATAATAGTAGTTGAGACAAGAAGACGAGACGATGAACAAGGACCAGAGCAGTCTAGTCAATGGTAAACAATGAAATTTTCTTGAAGGATATTATGCAGAGGAGTAAGAGATAGAGATGAGGCAGCATCCTAGAGAGAGAGATAGAGTCGGTAAACCAAGACTTTAAATTACAGTCGTAAATTAATGAGCGGCTCAGCCTCTGACTATCAAACAGAAGGAAAGGGAATGTCAAAAAGGTAGGCTGTCGTCAACGTTTTTCCTTTCTGACTGCCTTTCTGACGTGAACAGCTCTGTATGATTCTATTGCTCATTTAGTGCTTACAGGGATGCGATTTAAAAGATACGCTTCCATATACCAACAAAAGTGCTAGTAGATAATTCGTCATGTCAAAAAAGACGAAGAGGAATAGTAGCAAAAGCAAAGCTACTCATTTTGTATTGAGCAAGAGTTAATTAGCTAAACATGATTATTATACTCAAACTCTCCCTAATACAGAAATGAATTTCACAGCCATGCCATTCGATGGCGACGGAACTATCAGACTTTTCATCTGATGTGTTAAACTAATGTATTTTAATTAAAACTGCAATTAATTTCAAGTTTTTCCAATCATACGAGGCAACATTACAAAGTCTGCAATTGCTATCAGTTTAGCTCTTACGCTAAAACCACCTGTACTTACATTTAACGCAATTTTAAGTTCCTACTACACTAAAATTTCAATTTGGGATTTTCCATTATATAATGTATACACGAGTTTGAGTATTGAGTGTAAAAAACTGTAATGCTATTATTTCAGTAAAGAAATTATCTGAGAATGTTTAAATTGAGATTTTAGTATTGCCTTTAGGTACCTTCGTTGTGTTGCGTTGCAAGCAATGTATGAACAATAAGAATAAATCACTACTGTACGATTCCAATAGGTAGGAATATCTCAATCTCTCGGCATTTATACTAGTAGAGCCAATAAACTATATTATATTTTATCATTAGAGGAAGTATACATATTTTATAGTACCAGGTTATTTACCATATTTTTTTCATTGTACTCCGTGTCGGATTCTACTGTATGCTGATGCAATCAAATCAAACATGTCAATTGCGCTTAAGATCAAGAAACGAAATGATTTCGCTCCTTGTCAAGGCATCAAATAATGCAAACTAGATTGGGAATTATTTTATTGTTACCTCTTGTAGTGCATATTTCTTTACTTCTACTACCTAAGCAGGGTAGCATTCTGCACGTATTAAATTAGTACTCGTATGTGAGTGTAACACAACAGAATGTGTTAGATGGTAAGATTTAAACAATCCATGTAGAGTGACGCACGATTAAGCAATAAGATTGTAAAAAATTGAAGACTTGAAGGGAATAAACAAAGACGAAGGATGAATTCAGACAAACACACAACACACCAAATGAGATCAGTTCGGTAGCACTAACGTGAGTAGTTGGTAGCCAACATGTAATGTTTAAAGTGCACAAAGTATACTAACCAGCAAGCATGCAAAGCACAAACATGAGATTTTATTTTATTCAAGTTGGCAATAATTTTGTCAATGATTGACAAGCACGAATTCGAACACATAGGTCAAATCAAATCATGTAATTGTTTCTTTCATTTACATTAACGAAATGCACAAGTTAATAAGAGCCATATGCAACATTTTCAGGTACGTTTATTTCGATGCTTCTAAGAAAGCTCATTAGATTTGTCTGCTTATTGTCAATAGTTGTAAGCTTCCAGTTTTAGCATATAAGCGTAAGAATCCCATGTCCGATTGTTCTCCTTCATATTATATTATACGCCCTGACTTTCAAGACCAAGTTTTAGTAGGGAAAAAACAAAATAAATCTACGTTTTCCCCATAGTGGGGTAAAGTCAAAAGAAGGAAAATGTCGACTTTAGAACCCGTTGATGGTTTAGAATGAAATTCGCATATATTATTGTGGACAGCATTACTAGAATCATTTAAAAACATGTTTCAGCTCAGCACATCCCATAATTCGCGTAGGCGTATTCGCCCCTGATAGGGGCAATCCAAAACGGCCAAATATCAACTTAGATTAGAAACTATGTACCTTATGGATCAGACTGAAATTTACACAATATAGGTATTATTGCTAGAATCATTTAAAAAATTGTTTTATGTAAATTTGAAGTATTTTTGTCCCAGAAGGGACCTCTTTTGCATTTACCCCCATCTTGGGCAAAAATACCCTACAAAATTACACAAAACAATATGAAGAAGAACCAAATCCGTCACGGGAGTTTCTGTCACGTTTCACATTATCGGGCTGCCTTTAATGGTTTTAAACTTTAAGAAGAAAATACTTAGTACGAAAATTATTTTTCTGGCAATACATCCACTTATAATATACAACAAAACTATAAAAGCGCTTTATATAGTTTGAGAGAGATATTGAGTGAGGGTAGTTAGTGGTACTTTGAGAAATGCTCGACGAAGACAAGGCTTTGAGAGTCGGTTTGCCAAAGAGGCATAAGGTAAAGAGAGATATTGCGATAAGATAAGAAGTTGTGAGTAGGATTCGACAATAGTCTTATAATGATACATAGACAAGTAACACAATAAATTGGATCTCGTAGAGTTGTCAGCCAAAGTTCACCTCATCATCTCTCTCTTTACTCTTGTACTACAAATACATGTGTAGCCTTGTAATCTCAAAATCATTATCAACGTCATAAATTCTATTGTTGAAATGGATAGGATTGATTTCCCTTTGATTTCGTGTTGGTTTTCAGTTTTGGTTCTTTGTCTACATGTATTTATCTCAGTGCTATACATGCTTTCTGTACATATCGTGCAGTACATGAAAGCTCGATGTGAGTATTGCATTGTGCATTGCAATGCAGTATATACAGACTAACGTGTGCTATGTATAATTCTAACTCAACTAGAAAGTAATGCAATGCAGAGCAATGGAATTGCAGTTACATCACAGACATTTAAGGCTATCGGCATTACATGTCTCTGAAAATGGCTAAGATTTCTAATCGCAAGTCTTTTAGCATTATATCGATATTTTACTCCGAACAGAAATACGAGATTCCCATTAGTAAGAAAACTCACTCTATAATAGGTATATAGTAACACAGTACACGTATAGATTACTATATGTATATATTATACGACCACATTTGAAGACGGACTTACGCTCAACACGCTTTACATACTACCAGAGTATAAATATCAGAAATAGACATGTTAAAAGTAATTCTGTGCTCTCGCAAGCCTTTTTCTAGCCTTAAGAGTATTTTACTTTAGACAGGCCAAGTTTCTTGTCTGCTTAATGCTTTCATCCCAAAAGAAGAGAAGTGTGAGCCCCTTTAAACCCAAATTACTTTTCCAATAATGTCAAAGTGCTTTGAATTGTAAGTAACTAACGCAAGTCTACATTATACACATAGTTCAATCTACCACTTACTGAAATGTATGTAAACTCCGCTCCAAAAAGAGGAAATGAATACACACACAGGGAAACGAACACCACCCGTCGAATTTTGCACCGTCCTAGGAAAAGGACGCGGAGAAGAGAGATACGCTTTCTACTCACAAAAGTGTATATAATACCTAGTACCTATATATTATAAATTTATATTGAATGTGAGATAAGTGCATTATAATCTGTAATGTATAAAGGAGAGACATACACCGCTGCTGTCAAATCAAAGGCGAATGTGAAAACAGGAGCAGGAAGAAGAGAAACGACGAAAGATTTTATAAAATAGATTGATGTTGACTCCTATAGAGACTCGTTACTTATCATCGTGTAACAAAAGAGACATTAAACACAGAATAGACAAATCAGGACAACCTAACCCAAGAAGACTACTCAACCAAAGCCATAGAACAGGAAAAGTCACTCCCGCATACATAACTCTTTCTTATATTTTATACTCACGGCAAATATAAACCATGTTTGTAGCAAATTTCCACAGCCAACGTGTTCATAATAAAGTTGGATTTGGCACACGCTAATTATAACCAGGTTCTCTGTCCATATAATATTTATAATCTACATAACTCACGTTTTATACCACCTTTATAATAAAATCATGTCGCACTGGCACTGGCGGAATGCTAAACTTTGACGTAAAACCGATATCATTCAATTTTGATGCATGAAACTCTGAAACGCCCTTTATGCCCTTAAACAATACACAATTTTCGAACAATAAAATTTAATAGATTTCTCAAAGTGATTATCATTTTGTGTTGTACAGATAAAATGCTATTCTGCCATGTGATGGAAATAATAATTATTCCAAACGAAGCATCATGGCATGACCCACTTCATTCTGACTTTGAGGTTTTGTTAATTTGTTATATATAAGTTAAGGCTGTTTCATGCATATTTAGTAGCATACTACGGTTTTTGTATATATGTACATTTATATAGTAAAAGTGAAATTACACATTTATTTTGCAGCGATAAAAGATGATTATGATGTTGGCTATGTATTTTGGTATTAGTATAGGTGTATTTGTTATGGTAAACTATTTATTAGTATAAGATACTGTCCATATTGTATAGTTGCAGTAAGGGTTAAGCTTGAATTATCTTACGCTGCTACATCATAGATTGGAATCACAGTCACATTACATTACAACTCATAAATCATACAAGGGCAAAACTGTCGCAAGATTTGCGATGGATGACTTGTTCTTGCTGCTGGTCGTCTTTTACTAAATAACGTCGAAGAATCCTTTCCTTGTCTTCGTATACCAATAGCTACTAAATATAACTGTATAGAAAAAGTACTAATAGTACTAGCACTATGAAGATAGTAACTTTAACTATTAAGCCATGCTAGGAGAAACACTAGAGGATATTTGTAGTGTTATATGAGAAGATAAGCGTATTCTGTGTGTATGTCGTCTATCACGATTTCTATGTGCTTTTACGCACACTACAGCGCTAAAATTGAGACAAGGTAATGCATCTTTAAGACGAACGTACCTCCACACTGTAAAATACAGACAATATATTACACTAGCAGTAAAGACACACCAATATCAACTGATATCTTTATTAGCGAATTTTGTAGACGTGGTATAATATTTAGTAATAACTTTACTTCGGGTTACACAGAGTTCAGAATATAACTATATATTATAACATGCAACACTATTAGGAGTATATACCAGTGCAGTGGTAAAATAACAGTTTTTTTGTTATATGGAGTAGGTACGGCTGTAGTAAATATATTCGGTGTCTTTACAAGTCGATTCTTGTTATAATAAATTTTTTAAGAAAAAAATTGTTCTAGAGTCTCTGGGTTGCTGGGATGGATTAATGGGAGATTATAGTGCGCTTTTCTTTCGATCTCGAGTTTGATTTATTAGCAATACGAGTCGAAGATTCGGATTTTGTCACAAAGGAAACTTTATATTCCCCATCATTATTATTATAACAATGCGTCGTAAATTACAGGAATGCCTACGTTTCTGGATACCTACCAATGACCTATACTAAACGAATAAACCGTTCAAAACGCCTGTAATAAAGTAGCGTAAGTTAAATGGGTGTTGCCGAACAGTCGTTCCCTATTTACTGTTTTCAACTGATTTCCCAAGTGTTGTTTTCAAAAGACTTGTCTACTGTTGCTGTCACTTGTTTTACCAAACTTTGACCGAATTCAGTTGATTCGTCGTCGAAATATCATTATTGATACACAGACGGACGGACAGAACATACTATAAAGTAGCTTTCGCTACTAAAAATGCCACCGATTGACTCCATTTTCGAACTTGACCTTTGTTGTGACCCAGAGATCATGTATGATAAGTTTGAACCAATTGTGTTTATCCTTTCGCGAGTTATGGTGGTCACCGACGGACACACGGACAGACGGACGGAAACACCATTCTTATAAAGTAGCTTACGCTACTTAATAATGCTAGCAACTTAATGTGTCAAGTACTATATCTATACGCACATAGTGCCATATATTAAAGCGAAGCATTTTTATACAATGTTCATAATATTTCGAGACATTTCTTTCAAATCTGTGTTTTAATTTGTGTAAAAATAATAATTTCACATTTAATTATTTATAATAGGGCGTTATAGGATAAATTGATCTCTGGAAAGGAAGTACTAATAAAATTGGACATTTAAACATAAATTGTGTTTAGAATTGTGTTTATGGAATGGAGGAGAATGACAGATGAGAAATGTGGAAACTGTAAGGACTAATGAGGAAACTTAACTTTTGAAAGGGAAAGTAATAATAAACATGCTTGACTAATTGTGCGTACGTAAAACGTAATTATCTCTGTGCTTTGTTCTCTGATAGCTTTTTGTTTGCTATTTCCTTACTTTTCGCATAGCTTTCGAATTCTCACAGTTCAAACTACTCCCAGTACCCTATTAAAGCACAACAGGGAAAAAGAGCCTGGAATAAATGCATATTCTTGTTCTATGCAAATTACCAACGCAATGTAGTTTGTGAACGTACGTCTCTGTATATATTTGTAGCATTATTTGGTCTACCAACATTGTGTCACTGTGTACAGCAGACTTTCCCACAGCAGTTTGTTTCTTTCAGTGTCTCCGCATCTTCTGGTCGCTTTTCCTAAATAAACTTTTACGAAGTCGTTTTCGTTCCATTTCATTTTGCATTAAATTCTATGTTTGTAGACTGGAAACTGTATACAGACTGTATAATGCCCAGAATTTGAATGTAATATGAAGAAAGACATGGCTAGCATTAAAATACAAGACAAAGTCACTAAACAGTCAGTCAGTTCATAGAGCATAAGGAAAAGAGACGAAAACATAACAGTACAGACAGAAGAAACTAACTAGAACAAACTACAATTGCTTACAGATGAATGTATTGCTCATGAAATGAACTGAAGTGAAGGAAACCGAAGAACTAGTAAGTAAAATACAAGCACACTGAATTATACACCAGAAAGCTCTAGCTACTTCAATGTAAGTACAATATTTCCCTAAACAGCAAAAAGCGGAGCTTTATGCATTCAGTGCTTAAGTGACTTGTGTTTACAGTTTCTACACATAAAACGGAGAGAGAGAGAGTGGAGAAAGACGCAAAACAAGTTAAAGTTGAGCCGTGAATGAAATTGAAGAAATGAAATGGAAACTTATCGTTATAGCAAGTTAGCAAGGCATTGTTATGTTTTTGTGAAAGCTGTGTTATGACATGACATCCCATCCCACAAAAACAACCCGCTCTGTCAATATTACCAGAGACTATGGGAGTTTTAACTTTCCACTTACTAAATATCAACATCCCGGTTATAGACCCCTTATTCCTTCTCGGAATTCTTGATGATGACTTTAACCCACGCAAATATTATTATCACACACAGTCAAGAATCTTCCTCACGACTGGTATTTCCTCCATTATTCTCAAATTCTCGTAAGCTTGGGGTATAATGCAATATAATGCACATAGGGAAAAATGCTATTGAGTTTTTCCTGTATAGAAACACATTGGTAGTATCGTATCATTAATTCTTGTTAAATTCTTGAAGCAGTGTTTGCGGAGTATTTACTACCTTATCGTGTCTTTTGTCAATGGCCAACAAGAACTAAGCACTGGTAAACCCGACTTAGAGCGTCTACATTTTACGGTGGCTTGTCATACCACTATTATTTTACGATTTGAAGCTATGTATTAGCAGCTCAGGATGTATTTTGTGTAGATTAATGAAAATGTACTACAACATGACCCAATAGACTTCATCCGTGCATTCATTACACATTTTATCAAAAAATACAACTAGTACTATTACTGCGTAGTATTTTTGTATATAGTAAGTAGTAGCTGTGAGACAGTTTATATGAAATTGATATACAGGACGATATAACAATAAGGTGTACATATACAAAATATTTTTATACAAGTAGAGGAAGTATATATGGACGTACAGGGAAAATATAGACGTAAGTGTGTCTTGGAGCAAGTTAAAGCACCAAGTAGAAGCAGAGTGTTCTTTACAACATTTGCAAAAAGATGGGAAAGTTTTTTGCGAACAGATAGACGAAATCCATGCCATATAAACTCGTAGACTCCTCATCATCACTGTCTCAAATTTCTTTTTATGAGACTACACTTGTTCTTCACGTTTTTCTGCTCGTTCGACCTTATTTTCCTATTGTTTTCGTTTGCATTAGGATATCAAGCGCTTTCTCCATGTACCTATGGCAAGACATTCACAGCAAAATGTTCTTTACACAAAGTAATAAGAGAATGTTTGAAAAAAGCGAAGACGGGAAGATGGGAGCGGAAACAGGAAATTCTTAAATGCTAATATTCCATGCTGAAACTAATGTAACGGGATTGCCATTACCTACCCGGCAGAAACTAAAGGAGGACATATACAGAAAGGAAAAGCAACGTTGGCGTTTCTTTATGCTGTTGTGCACATGCATTAAAAACACAACCTTACGCAACGGAAAATGTAATATACTTACCTACTTTTATGAAAGTGAAATTTATACACCTATACGTACATACAAAATATAACGTGTTTCCTATATTCTACGTACTATAACAAAGAAAAGGTAAAGGAAGGTTCTCCGTGAGAATTCAAAGACAGAAATGCACACGATACACAGTAAGAGACAAAACATCGCAAGCCATTCGTTCAAATGCAACAAGACATGAAGAAAGAAGAAAATCAGACAGGGGAAAAGACAAAACATTAAATGAAACAAAAGAGAGTGAGGAGAAACTATACAGAAAGGAAAACATCCGGGAAAGTTATAGTTACAGTTACTACTGTTATTGTTACATTCGCTGTATATATTCTTCTGACAATTTCGTCTTATTTTCCTCCGTTGACTTTTGTGTCTCTTCCATTTAACTCTCTCTGCGTGCTGTTGTTGTGCTCGATCAAACGCATTCGAATCACTAACTTTTTACTAGTGGTGTATGTAGCAATAATATAAGTAGGCACTGAACTGTATATGTACTATAGATACTTCTCTATTATAGAGTAGTATGTATTATTCTTTTATTTCGTGGACTTTCTACTACAGAACTGCTATATGCTTTTTTCTGAATGACTTTTCTGAACTAAAGTTTTTTGCATGCAGCTGAGGATCGGCTTGACCTGCTCTGCTGTACTAAATTTGAGCCTACCCGAACAACCTTTTGTTAACCTAGACTTATTAGTCTACACGAGCACGAATTTAACTTTTTCATAGTAAAATGACAATGTTTATGTGTAATACAAGCATTGCTGCGAAATTGAAAGATGCAATACAGCCTATAGGGACAGGCATAGAGAGGAATGATACAAAATACAAATATGGTTAACGTCCGGAGTATAATAATGCTATATTTTATGTGTATGAGTGTTAAGTTATGTGTAATACGAGAGAGAATGCAATAGTCGAGATAGTATATAAGAAAGTGTGAGTGAGAAGCAACGATGAACTTATTAGTTCCAGTCGAGTTTCAATGGAATAATGGAGTCATGACTTGAATACCAAAAAAATACATGAATTTTCTACAAATAAGGAACAGAAGGACTTTCTCACAATTATATTCGTATAGTAGACGTATTTCGATAGTACACTTTAGAATTCATAGCTAGGATACATATTGGCAATGATGATAAGCAATAGTCTACAATTTAATATTATTAGTCTACTAGTATATTTGTAGTTATTACTGTGTTACAGAGATTTTGAGTTTGGTTGGAGAAATTATGGGTATGTGCATGTTTAACTGTGCTTTTACTACGAATAGTGCCGTATCAGAGTCTAAATGGAAGTTTATCGTTGGAAATAAGGGAAGAAGGATAGAGACCATTTGGAATGTAATGTAAAGCTAACAGAGCATAAAGAGTAGCTAAACAAAACACAATACAGCAATAATGGAGTGAATAAAATTCGCGTGTATGTTTTCAATGCTATTTTCATATGTGGGCTAAAATAATAACTGTCAACCAACAATGTACTTTGCACTTGCATCAAATTGCATGTTGTGTGAATTCTTAGATGAGATGCTGCATTTTAGGAAGTTTTAAGACAACTTGTTTTCCAAAATAGGCTGATACTGATAATAATGCGAATTGAACTGTTTAGGGGAAAATGAATGGGGCAAAGAGAAAGTGCATGCATTCCAACTAATAATATTATAAAGAATCTCTCCAACCCTTTCAAAATAATTCCTTCTATGCTCATACGATACAGAAATGCATTTTCTACACTTATAAGTTCATATACAAATGATAAGAAAGAGTTTGCTCGATGAGCTGTCCAGCATCTTCCACACTATCTACATTATCTGTTTAAGTAATGGGACACTTTGTAATGGAATTTGTAACTTATTTTTCTAATAACGCCATAAATTATTAAAATGACTATTTACATTACAAATGTATACTAACCGAGACACAGGGATTCTTGACTCGGTTACTTTCATGTTTCTTTTTGTATTACACACATTCTATACTACTTTGTAGTTTTGTGTCACAAAAGGCTGTATTTAAATTGAATGATGCTGCTAAAAAGGCATTATTTTATGCTTTACGAGCTGGAACTGTTCTTACAGAGTAAAAGGACACAGAGTAAAACAAGACATAAACAAAGGAAATAATTCTTTACAACATAGTCAAAGTATAAGTAAGCAAAAGTACATGTACTATATAAAATTATTACATAGAAATGGAAAGTAAAGGACAAATCTCAGCACAAATAATCTACTGCACTGTGCAATAACTAAACGCACTAATGTTTGTATAGCTACGTGTATGAGATTTTTATACACTCCTTAAGCTTATTTTTACAGAAGTCATTAGAACAACTCATTCTGGTTGTAGAAACATATATATATATATATAGGAAGTTTACGTAGGCACTTACATAACCCATAAAAATCATTTTATCCTGCTTTTCTGCGATTACTACACATTTTGTGCGAGTAAAGCCATTAAATTCAGGTCGAGTACATTAGCAACTACGGGATTAAGTATAAGAAGCTTAGCACAGGGTCCGAGCGAGAAGAAGATAACACAAGTCTCAAAGAAAAAAATCACATTGAGAAAAACTACAGCTTAAGGTTTAGCTTTGGTCTCTCTGAGTGAGAGTTTATAGAAAAGCATGCACCTTTTCTTTCATAATATTTTCTAGATCCTCAAACAAATATTGTATGTGTGTGTTAATACGAGTCCCACACAACTGCCACAATTTGTCAATCATAATAAGCAATTTCTGTGTGAACTCTGCTTGACAATATTAAGCACGCAAGTAAGTAATTGCCACACAAGCAGACGACATGACGCGACGACGCATTTCTCCAACACTCTCACTCACTTGTCCCTCCTAACTTTGCTACAGTGGTAGTGTAGAAAGGAAAAGTAATGTGCTGAATTAAAGTATATATAGCATCCTATTGGATTTTTAGACGCTCTAATGCGAATTTACGACCCTATATATACGCATTCACTGTAAAAATATAAATATATTATAATCTCTATATATATGCATTCTGATTGTCATGTGTTGTTTTGTGTAGGTGGAGAAATTATGCAATCTTCCTTAAAATGTGTGTGGAGTATTCTGTACATGTGCAGATTAAATGTAAATGTGGCAAATACATACTGCCAGCACATTTCCACACATAAACTTATTAAACAAAGTCAGAACATAGCAGACGTACACGCTTACATTGTTATTATACTACTTGCTATATAGATAAGCTACAACCAAATACAAATATAAAGGTTATTAATAGATTTCTACATGCCTAACTGACTTTAAGCGTATTTGTGCGTATAAGAGCAGCGGTACTTTATTTTCTATGGTAAAGTCAATGTAATTTTCAGGAATACTAAGCACAGAGAATTGTAAGTAGTATATATATAGGGTATTTATACACAGTATATTATGTGACTTGACTTTAAGGGTTGACACAGGATGCTATGTAGATTTCCACAGCACTTTGTAATTTTGACGACCCATTAATTGCAAGACATAATTTCCTTGACAAATCCATATTTTCCGTTCGTTGTTGCGTAGGATTGAATGTTATGCTTGGCTGATTTGTTTCCTTGGCTGTGCATTTTCTTCAAGACTTGATTTCATTTCGAGAGAGCAGTTTAGAAGAGATATCAACATCAAACAAAGCTTATTTATTATCTACTTGGAGGAGTTTGATGTGCTATTTGTTGTCTCGTCAGTACCAGTGCAGTGCCGTGGCTAACTGGGGCTGGCAACAGATGAATGCGCTTATTGGCCTGGCTCCTGATCAGACAACGTTTCTCTCTGTGACAACCAAACACAAGCCCCTGCCGTCAATACTCTATGCATGTCGTGTATTTCCATACGTACGAAAAAATGAGACAATTTTTAATGAACCAACTACCTATAGAGAATATGAAACTATCTTGTAATCTTTACACACTAGTACTGGTACATACTCGTAAAATGTATAATTTATCCTCGTGTAAATCTCAGCAGAGGTATTTCAGATTTAATAAGATGGAAAAATCCAGAACTACTACTCATCCTGAATTGTAGATGAAAATTAATAACACAGACTGCTAAAATGTGTTATTGCTGAACAATTAATCAACGAAACAAATGTTCTACTCGGAAAAGTGAGCTGGCCATTCCAGGCGTTCTGTCTCTGAGCTGAGGTAATTATTCCGACAGTTTTGCTTTGCATTTACTACTCATCCTGAATTGTAGATGAAAATTAATAACACAGACTGCTAAAATGTGTTATTGCTGAACAATTAATCAACGAAACAAATGTTCTGACAGGAAAATATAGAACTATAATATAATATTACATACAATTTATTGCCATGCTGAATACAATTGTTAAATGAAACTCTTTTAAACGCTTACAATAAACACATGTCACTCATGTGGGTTGATATGCTCTACAATTAATTGTAAACTTACACGAATGCCAGGACAGAAATGATATATCCTTAAAGAGGCAATCTATATAATGTCGGTGATTTGATTACATGCAAAATTGCAATGATTAAATAAACAGTGATCCTGAGAAGGAAGATTCTGATATAATTTAAAAGCTAAACCTACGTTCAATGTAAATGCATCACATGGAATAATTGCATATAACATTGAATACACAGATTTTACGTGCATAGGTACATATTTTCCATAGGTAATATAAAATTTCTATATGATATAATATGAAGTTTAATTGTCTTGGTTTTATATTTATATGAACACGGACATTATCTATACAGAACAAGGAGCACATAACGAATTAGAATTATTGCATTTGCATTTCATCTTCGTTAGTAGCCTTCTAATAAGTAAAGAGCTTTATAGATGTTGCCTTTGCCTTGTAGAAGAAAGAAGCTGACAGGCAGACAGAGTCACAGACAGAGACAATGCCGTAAAACATAAACTGTGTGCTGTAATCAAACCTAATAGAGTAAATAGTCTGCTAAGCATATACAATACACGAAAACTATATATGCTTGAACGTATTGATATTCTGAGAGCAATTAATTAGAAACCGGTCCTATTAATGTCTCTCTCGACTCGGAAAAGTGAGCTGGCCATTCCAGGCGTTCTGTCTCTGAGCTGAGGTAATTATTCCGACAGTTTTGCTTTGCATTTTATATGTATTTGTATTTTATTGTTTGTACGAGATGCTGGAAGATTATATTATTGTACAAGTGCAAACTACTAACTAGGTATTACTACTTCTACTACCTACGTTCTTTTATTAAATGGTAAAGACTGTTGTAAAACAGGAGCGTTACTTCACAGATAAAACAACAGATTGCAAATAAATAGTACAAAGAAAAGTTTTCGCCATATCTGTACGAAGGATGAGCGTGTTTGGCTTTACGTGTTCGCTTTGTACAGACAGAGAGGTATTACTAAAAGTATTTGCTTTGATGATGAGACGAGATGACTAGATGAAGAGATGAGAAGAGGAAGAATAATAACAATAATTGTTTAGAGAGAGAGAGAAATAAAAAAGGCAAACCTATATGAGCAGGTTCCCCCACTTGAAATTTGGTTTCGACGGTGACACTGAACGTTGAGAAGCTACACTGCAGTCCGTGATTGATGGCTTGAACAATGAGAGCACAAAATACAACAATCCAACCCCACTGTCCCTCAGGATAATAATTTTGCCAGAGAGTAATCACTTTGCGAACATCCCCATTAGGAGTATTCACTTGAAGCGACAAAGCCCCTGTCGCTGTTCCATTGTTTGAGGGAATTTTCCCTTCCGTTTCCACATTCATACAATGCGTTGTAAGAACTCCGGCTGCAGCACTCAAAATATTATTTGTGTGTCCACTGTTATTTGTCTTTTGACTGGATTTACTATTTTCACTGGCAATTGTCACATTTTCGTTGCGAATTGAGCTCGTGTGACTTGGAGTCGGATTATTGCTACTCGTACTGAAGACAAAGTTATTAATTTCGCTTTTACTCGTGAGAATACTGGAAGAATCGCTTTTCCTCGTCGGACTGATGCTTTTCACTTGAATCACTTGTTTGTGACTGGGATGATTGCATTGGTGCTGGATTTGGGATGCGATTCTGTCTGCTTTTTCCTTTTGTGCTTTTCTCTTGCGGGAATCACGGCTTTTCTTACTCAGAAAACTGAATTTCCCTTCAATGGGCTGCCGCTGGGGTGAACAAGACTCTGAAATGCAACAAAAAATATTCTGTATAGAATTATTCAACGAAGGTTCCGAGGAAAGAGACCATTGTGGATTTAATTGCTTGTAATTGGATTTCAGGAGGGGATGTCTTGGCTTTTCAGTGCGTAGTGATGCATTAATGAGCCTGTGAGGATCTCGGAATGATAAATTGCCATTTCATGGTGTGTGATGCTTTGCATGAGAATTATCTAGAAAACACTATCAAAGAAGAACAGACTAAGATTCCCAAAGAACAATCTCTATATATATAGAAATGCTACACTATATAGAGTTTAGAGTAGTACACGGATTGATAATTCTAATATTCATGTTCATGTGTATAAGTTACCTTACTTTCGTTAAATAGTGGAAGCTGACTTCACTCTTGTCTATGAAAATTCTTCTTTGATAATTATACTTAAATACTATGAAGCTTTTCCGAGCAGAGCAGTTGTCTCACTAAAGCAATTAAGCTCTCGTAAAACTTTATCGTGTCTCGGTGTCTCCACAAGAATCATTACACCATATAAACTATACAGGCGCAAAAAAGTAGTAGGAGTGTGTTCTATTTTGTATGCAAAAAGCTATAGGATTATAAATATACGTGTAGACTGCGGTAGAGCACTTGTTAGTTAAAACAGCTATTGGTTAAAACGATACTTAACAAAAGCAGGACGAACGGAAGAAGAAGTTTTCACAATAATAATTCTGCACAGAACATATCCCCCAATCTTCTCTATATAAAACTACATTCTTTGATGAGGCTGGTGTTGAGTTAGTATTTGTAACGGGTAACGCAGTTATTCCTGATGCCCCATTTTATTTTAGTGACGAAAACATGACGCTTGACATCAGAATGGGCTTCCCTGTTACTCTTCTTCGTGTATGTGCGAAAGTACAGTGCAATGAATTGGCTGAACGATTTAAAAAGACATGCCCTACAAATCTCTGTAATAATTCCCTTTTCTTGTCAATCGGGTTAAACTATTCTTATAGTAATGGTATTCCCCAAACTATACAGATTATAAAATCTTTACACGTAAACTATGACAAGTTGAGAATAAGGAAATGTGGGAAGCGTATATAGGTACATAGGATTGCATACATAGTATTGCAAAAATTGGCAAGTAATGAACAGAATGCCTAACTTAACGATTTGCGATTATCCAAAAGAAATCTTTTAATCTTTGTCGTTTCTCACTTGTCAGATGTGCTGTATAGGTAATGCATAATGTAATAGTATAATATAGTACTGCAGTATGGTGTTTAATAGCTAAATTAGGTAAAAGCTCGATTGTATCAAAATCAAATAGATTTACAAATTTTACATTCACACATTATTACAAGTACCAAAAATTTGAAGCACCACTTATCTGTCTTTCGTTATGGAAGTTATTTTAAACACTGTGGTAATAATTTTTTCGGACTGTCGAATGTGTCGAAGTTACACATACAGAAAGAATTCGAACGAAAATTCTTAATTTGTTCCTTACTTATTTTAGATGCATTTTTCATCATTCGCATGCATCTCATTAAGGTATGTAACACTATCTGTTATATGTAGTGCAGCTGTTACAGACACAGTACATATGGTAATATATTGCGCATTCAAAAAGGTTTTGAAATACAAATGATGTTTGTAGCAAATTATTTAAAGGTCAATTTCGTTAAAGCTCATTCCTGCTTCCTCCAGGCAATATGGAGCTGCAACTGTTTATTGGATAACCGGATACTTCCGACAGGAATTACTTCTGACCCTACATTATTTCCGATCTACAACACTTCCGACCCAATTATTTCCGACCCGAATTACTTCCGTCCCAAGTATTTCCGGCCTGCATTATTTCTGACCTGATATATTTTCGTTCCAAATAATTTCCGTCCCAAACTAATTTATATTAATTTTTACCTTCTGATTTGTTTTAAAATAAGGGGTGGGTTGATACATTATTAAACAACGAGCTACTGAGGTCCTATTCGAGGTTAAGTTCGAAGATGAGTCCAATCGGTCAACTCCTTGAACACACTGAATGTGTCGAAGGCATACCAGGACTAGTAACTCTTAAGTATTGATCTGATGTAACAGATATGATGAAAGTCAAGTGAAATCATAAATAAGTTTTCAAAAAAGCCTAACAAACAATTTGCATTTGAATTAATCATGATAGACATTAACTTTACGTATCTTCTCTGTTATATCGAAGTCCTTGTATTTATACAAAGAAAAATGTATGTAATTGGTTCGGGACGGAATATGCCAGGTTGGAAATGATTGGGACGGAAGTAAGGCGGGTCGGAAATACTTGGGACGGAAGTTAATTCGGGTCGGAAATACTTGGGACGGAAGTAATTCGGGTCGGAAATACTTGGGACGGAAGTAATTCGGGTCGGAAATACTTGGGACGGAAGTAATTCGGGTCGGAAATAATTGGGTTGGAATTGTTGTAGGTCGGAAATAATTCCGGTCGGAAATAATAGGTAACCGTTTATTGACTCGTTTGTAGCAAAAAAATCATTCCTTTTGTATTCTACTACTGTTTACTTCACATATTTAAAGTTTTTTGTTTCCTTTGCACTGAAAGATTAAAGATATATGTATACTACCGTGATACTTACTTCTGCAAACACCGAGGGCAATAAAGCAATAAAAGTATTTAGCTCGCACATGTGTGAAAACTGGCAGTTACGGACTCTTGAGAATTTAAAGAGCAGAGAGAAGAGAACAGAGATCACAAAGATTCTACAAAAACCAAAAGCAGCACATCATGAAGTGCGAAGTATCAGTGTAGCTTTTTAAAGCTTTCTCGTATACTGCAATAATTGTTATGAGCAAGACCCAAAATTATTTGTGACTATGTCACATAAAAAAGTGGGAAAAGCG
This sequence comes from Pogonognathellus flavescens, assembly GCA_019776165.1. NCBI lineage: Eukaryota > Metazoa > Arthropoda > Collembola > Entomobryomorpha > Tomoceridae > Pogonognathellus > Pogonognathellus flavescens. The sequence continues at coordinate 12,878 of JABASD010000690.1, read as the reverse complement.
TAATATGATTTCGCACTTATTTCTTACATACAGATGACTCACACCGTTCTAAGTAGAAGGCTGTAAAGATTTAATTGAATAAATGAGAACTGTTTTTGCTGCAATATAACACAAGTATCTGTAGTGTGCTAGCTCCATATTCCTCTTGCATGAGAATTGAGTAAAAGAAAAAGGTTTGGCAATGGCAATGGTTTTATTTGGCTGTGTACCTACCTGAAAGTTTTTTACTCTTATCAGTCTGTTTTCCATTCATCCAATTCCCATCCGTGTTGGCTTTGGCTACTGCTGCTGCTTGAGTAATTGTGGTGGTCGTGACTAAGGATGAAGAAACTCGATCAAATCCGGTAGTCAAAGTGATGTGATGATCAGGAGGGCGGCTATTGCACTGAGACGTCGTCTCATCTCCTCCACTTTTACTTTTACAAGTACACAGCTCTGTGTGTGGCAAATCCTTTTTGTTTTCTCCGCCGACAGTGGACCTGAGAATGAGATGATGTTTCCCACGATCACTTTCGTTATTATTTCCATTACGTCGATGACTGTTAGTGTTATTATGATCATTGAGATGATGCTGGTGAAGATGAGTCTCATGATCATGATCCTCGGCCACGAGCAGCAGTTGATTTTCGGCGAGGATAGCGTTGCCACTTGGATCCTGATGGCTGTCTGCCAATAGGGCCGTTTCAATGTCCAACAGCTCAAAAGGCCAAGTGTGCCGACGGCGTAGTTTAGAATGCATCATCACTTTTCACTTTGAAATCAATTCTTTTCTTCTTCTTCGTCTTCTCCTACCATAACGCTACTTTTCTAACTTGCTTGTAGTATTTCTGTCTTGGAAAGAGTTTAGCCAGAGAGAGATCTTCTAGGTGTAATATAATCTATGAATACTATAGGGACTATTCAACTGCTCATAAATTTCTCCACTTATTTTCCACATTGGCAGACAAGAAACTTTTTCGCTGGCCCACATCAGCAGACAGACGGCAAAACCAAACCGCAAAACCAAACAGTTGAAAAACTCTCGTTATTGTTAATACCTACGACGAGAAATGCCTGAGCGGGACACAAATACCCGGGTTTCCTCAGACGGCACGCATTATTTGCTTTTTCTTCCCACAGTCAATTCTAGTCAAGTCAGAGAACTCAACTCACAATCGTCTCAAAACAAGTCAAGTCTTTCTTCACTTGTTCATTTCTACTGTACTTTTCCTTCCAAAAGTCTTTGTAGTTAGAAAAAAAGATTCGGGTTGTTTTCAAACTTTGTATATAATATTGTTACTACTATTACTAGTTTACTAGTCGTTGTGGTTGGTACAGCACAGAGATGCTAGTTGTTTCTTTGGATTATGTAGGCAGAACAAGTCGAGGAAATTCTACCAGTCATTTTGTCGTGCTATACCTCTGTATAGGAAAATACTACAAGAGTTGTTTCGAAATGTTTAGGCATTTCCACATAAAATCTTCACAATGAAACTTCACTTGAACTTTAATGTCTGCCTGTGAGTTTTTGTCGTGTGCATTGCTATACTACTAATATTATGCCCGATTCTTTGAAATCGCCGAACTTATTAAACTTTATAACAGTACAGTATAATAATATATGTGGGTTGTACACTTGTCTCCTGCTTATTATTGTCTTTATGAGTATTATTTCCGGGTCTCTGCTGAATGTAAACTAAAAACAAAAGTAGATTCGTCTCACATACACAGAAAAATCTTGTCACGCACGAAAACTTTTTTCATGATGGATTCTCCCAGTTTTTGTTTTATTTTTCATCGCATGAGAATTTGAGAAGAGAAAAAGGTAGAGCTGCTATTCATTTTACAACAGTATATCTTTTCTCCACTGTTATTTCCGTGTCGGAGTCATGGCCCTTGTAAACGAACATTGAGAATCAATGGGAAAAGTGGAAAGGTAAGTTACAGGGAGCATTACTCATGTTATTACTTCATAAATAAGTATGAGTTCACAACAAGCGTCTTTTCATCGTGTCCTTCTCTCCTTGTCGTGGTTCTTTTCTTATACACAGCCTGACTTTTGTGCTATGACGAAAAACCGAGTCACAAACTCAACTCGTTTAGACTTTTACTTTCAGCATAACGCAACCGATTACTTTTCACACTTCGTAACTCGCAGAGTTGTGTGACTCGACTTTAAATCTTATGTGTCTGCCTAAATACACATGTGGTGAGAATTCGGTGAAACTTTTTGATGTACCACCACCGGGGTTAAAGTCAATTTTATTTTATTATCTCTCTCTCTCTCTGCACATTGTAATTTTGTAACAACATTGTGGAAAAAATTATACCTGTATTTCTTCAAGTTAAAAAAATTATTGAATAATAAAATATTGTCTGGCAGTTTCAATTTTAATAGCGAATTACTTTTAAACGTTATATAATGGTTATTTAACTGTTAAGTATTAGTTTAGTCACCCGAATGCAATAAAATGTTGTAAAGAATTAGCAATGAATTATTTCTTTGCTCATTATAGGTCTGAGTATCTAAAAATGCGTTTTTATTGGCTGTTACAGCCCACTGAGTGAGTTATAACACGGAGCTAAGTGCAGATATCCCAATTAGATCGAGTGTATTGAGCTATAACATTGGATTTTTATTGGATGTTGGCACGACAAGTCAATTCAGTGCAAAACAACTATACACCAACTGTCAAGTCGACTTGATCAAGTATTGTATCTTCAACTTGATTCTTCGCCTTCATATTATATACACATATAACTATACTAAACCAACAAACAAAATACCTATCCCTATATATATACCTTATTCCATTAAAAGACAAACTGCAAGCCTTGTGCACACAAACAGACCACAGCATGGATTCAATGCAACCATTCCATGTTACCTTACTGCAATTGCCACAGGGAATCGTTCTATAACGAAATAAATGTACCTAACTACATAAACCTAACTACAAAGTGTGAAGTATTTCAATTTATATTCCTGTAAAGATTAATGTACCACTACAATCGTCTCTATTGTCTGTTTTCCCATTGCAATACTAATATATACACTTGTATAACCTAAACAATTATTTTTTTATAACTATATAGTAGTTGCTAACTACTTATATACTTAGTTTTCCACTTGCAGAAAATCTGATTTGGATCTCTGTGTAAATGAATTAATAAAGTTTTGCTCTTTCACTTTGATTCTATTAGCTAATGCAATAATACTCCTAATAGAGGTACATGGGATTAGGTTGAATGAACACAGACCATGGTCGTGGTGTACAAATGTTGAGCACAGAAAATTGTTGATGGTTGCACGTAAACTGAAAGTAAGACACTGAACACTAAACGAGGAGACTACTTGTAGGAGAATGTAAAAGGTAGTGGTGGTGGTAGTTGTTGTAGTTGTTTTCTCCCGTGTGTGATGCTTCTGCCTGCCTAAGCGATCAGTTTGAGTGCCTCGACAAGACTGAACTGATTGTGAGTGTGAGTGCTACTTCAACTTCTCTCTCCATCCATCCTGCCTTGCTACACACATACCACTCTCCACACACACATTATAAACTCTCTGAAACAAGAACCAAAGTAAGAATCTCGCAAAGCCTTTTGTGCCATGCCATACGAACTACGAATCACACTACAAATACCACTAGTACTACTCCTATCTACTGTACGATTAGTAGTTCTGTGTGTATTCTTCTGATATGATATGGCATGCCAACCAAACCAAGCTGCCTTAAGCCTCTGAGATCCTAAGCCGGGGCAAAATAGGCACACTTAAGGCAAAGGGAAGACAAAATGACACACTACTACACATATATAACAGAATTTGTCTCAAGAATTGTACTGGAGCAGATAGAACTATATATAGAAATGTATTAGTTGCATGGATGACTGTGGTGCGGCAGCTAATATTAAATTTTACCAGACATATATACACGCACGTATCCACCATTGTAATTTCGGGGGCCATGGGGTCACTCCAAGCAAAAAACTAACAAAATCCTCAAGGCTCAAAACATTTGAGCAAAATGTAGACTAAAGTAAATCGAAAATACATTTAGCGCGTAAATTTTAGTAATTTTTCGTATTTTAGATAATTCTTTTGTACTTTTCTCGGATTTAAAGGGGAATGACAATTGTATGGTTTGTTTTATAGAAATTTCCAAAAATTTCTACGGTAAAAGAAAATTTAGGGGGGAGGGTGCCCGGGCACCCTGCAGTCCTCTTCTAAATATGCCCTTTGCTATACATATGGTAGGATCACTATAACAATAAGTACACTAATACTGGTGGACTACACGAGTCTAAGTAGTATGTGTGTCATTGCTTCTATGCACTGGAGAAAGAGAGATGAGAAAAAGACACGACAAGATAAGACACTAAAAGTAACCAAGTCAAGTGAAGCTAAGTAGTAAAGTCAAAGGAAGTGACTGACTTTTTTTAGTTGAGGAAGGAAAGTTCCAAGTTATATTACGTATTTGTATATTATACGTAGGAGTACATATGTATAGGATTTGTGTATGTTTATACAGTTCTAGTATAAATATGTACAATGTACAGGTACAGAGAGAAAGATCACAGAGTCAGAGTTGTTATTTCTCGCGGTATCAGTCCATCAAGTGACTTATATACTTATAGATAGATAAGTATTGACTATATAGAGGTATATACTCCAATACCAGGAAAGTATGAAATGAAGGGGACACAGTTGAACTGGCAAAGAGAAAGAAAGAAAGGATGTCAAGTCACATATAGAGTGAATTTCATTGCACGCTGCATATCTCTTAATGAGAAAGACCACAAAAGTCCATAAGAAATGTAGGGCTCTGTGGTGGTTGACTTGGTTTCGGTTGATAATATGAGGAGGAAGAGGAGAATCACGCAGACAAATACAAAACTCTCGTCATAACATACATTACAACATTAGATTACATTACATTGGTTCGGATGCAATGGAGACGACACGACACCATACTAAAATAGACAGAGACACGACAAGTAGGAGTACCAAAACCTCGGATCACATATTTCCTAATAGTATAGGTATCTATATATGAATCTATACACATCTGTCTATATTACATGTGCATCGCTGTCTCGTACAGTTTTCGGTGTGTGTGTCTCTCTCTCTGTGTACTTAGGATTCGACTAGTGAAAACAACCTCAAGGAAAAATTCTTATATACAACATCAGACACGGTCAATAATGCAAGTTTCACTCACCCAGGACAAAATGTGTAAAGGAAGGTTCGGGTTTTCGGTTTTCTTTTTCCCTCAGGGCTTTATATATGTAAGAAACGTGGAGGATTTATACAGAGAATTATGTTTATAACTCGCCCTCAACTATTTCTGCAAAGGATTTACTAACAGATTTCTTAAATGCGTTGTGAAAATATTTTGCATGCATATATTATTTTGTTTTTCCGTTTAATGTAGCCTTACTTACATGCATTTCTTGTACATACAATGGAAGCTGTAGCTATAAAATAGAATTCTCTCTAATATGTAAGACAAAATGAAATAGCGTTTTATTTGTGTCGCATTACCCTAATGTTATTTTTGACCTCAAGTATTTACCCGTATAAAATGTAGGTGTGTTAGTGTAGTATTATTATGGTATACCTATATAGACTAGGTAAATATACTTTTAGAGCACACGTACGTTGGAAAAACAAAAGTTGGTGCATTATTTGCGATAGTGACTTGAAGATGTTTGGTGATGGTTTATTCTGTATCTGCTGCCGATGGACTGAAGAAGTGCATGGGTTGTCTGAGTGTAAGAATGTGTCTGTTAGCTTGATGACTCTCTCTGAGTCTAGTATCTGTGCAATAATAGTGCGAAAGAGTCTCGAGAAGACTTTACAAGTTGAGTTTCTGTTTTATTCCCTGTGAAAAGTTTATACTGTCAAAGAGCAGTACTACAAATAACTGTGTAATGTCTGTATAGACAAGTCAAGTCGATTGAATCAAGCTCTCTTATATAATCACGTCGATTTCCCCCGTATCTCTTCCTATCTGCGTGTATTCCGCAGTAAAATACTGGAACTTGAATGACAAAACATATCTGTGAGAAAGTAATCAGTGTGCGAATACTTATATATATAGAGAGATGTTATATATGTCTATAGTTTAGCAATTGAGCAAAGTATTTTCATTTGAGTGTAGTATATGAGTGTGTGTGTCTCTCGTTTTGGGTCCTTTCTTCGTTCCGTGTCGTCGTCGTAATCGTCATCCGTGTAAAAAGATGTGCAAGCACAGAGAAGGATATTTGTAGTAGTAGTAGTAGTGGGAGGAAGAAGAGACTATACGGCAAAAAGCAATGAAGTCATTCAGCTACAGAAAGTATCTTTGTGTGTTATGTTATGAGAACGGAGTTCACTCAAGTCGCTCACCGTATTATTATTACAACGTTCCTCCGCAGCAGCAAACCATCTCCGAAAGAGTTTCAGGTTGAATTCCCTTCCTCTTATGAAGGAAGGAAGTATAATAATATACCGAATTCTCAAAAGACAGGTCAACTACGTACTGCATCAGAACTATATATAGAATTTGTAGTATTACAACCGTACAAGTTACTTACACTGTTCCTAAATCTGTATTTCAGATCAAAAGGTAGATTTTGATTCATATGAATATATAATACTAGTCGCATAGTGTAAATATCATCAACAGAGTAAATATATGAGTTTGTATGTGTATTCCTTTAGTTTACGGTACTCAGATAGGAATCTGAAGATGAATGTGAGTGTAGTAAGCTATAGTAAGTAGTACAAGTACATATATTAAGGTATGTACTTGGTTTGTAGGTAAAAGATAATATTATGGTGCAGAGAAGAACCCAATTGCAAAGAGAAAGAGGAAAAGGGAGTACTAGTGTATAGGGGAAAGATAAGAAAAATTCATTCTGTTCGTTTCTGCTGCTATCATCGTGCTATAAAATATATTATTTCTCTTTCCACGTTACAACAGTCCTTTTCAGAGAATTTAAGATGCAGAGAAGAGTTGTAAATTCGTACAGGCTTCTTATTCACCAACCTCGATCTTCTTCTTGAAGTCTGTGTGTGTGTAGTAGTACTGATACTGCAACAAATATCACATTGTCTGTGCTTACGTACTAGTATAGGTAGACTCCACACTAAAAGATATCACGAGAAATTCCTACAGGCATTCCATTCTCCTTTAACACGTTTTCTTTATACATAGGTATATTATTATACATTTCTTGTGTTTATATATAGAGAGACATGGTATATATAGGTATGTGCATATAAATAGTAGACTGTGGTGTACAATAAGAGGAAATCTTAATCCTTTTCTTTCAACCAAGTACGTAGTAGTAGTTACTCGTGAGAAAGTACACAAAATATATAGCCAGTTACTACTTAAGTTAGTAATACGAAGAGATAGAAAGTCGAGAAAGAAAGTTGGAAAGAGATGTGTGTTTTGTGCTGCAGAAGTATATTTGTAGTAGGAGAAGTGGGAAGTGCATAGTTTCTGGGGAAGGTACCTACGTGAGTTTAAGTGAAGTCTCTCTACAGGAGACTGTTGGAAACAAGTTACGATAGGTTAGGCCCGTCTGACGACCGTCTATTAGGAAAAGTGTAGCGCCATTTCCACGGCTCTTTTGTTTGGAATTGTCTGTCGGCACTTGAGAGTCATGAGATTGACTTTCACTCAACTCAAGTCGAGATATGCCTTTGCGAGTATGTAATAACATGGGGAGCAAAACGAGGATCACATTCAACTACGAGAACTACATGGAAATAAGGGAACTAATCGTCGGTGATCTTTTATTGGTCGAGGAAATAAAAAGTTTATGTTATGATATGCTGAGGTCATGTCACCTTATCACATTGTTAGTAATGGCTCCCATTAAGTAGCTGTCCTATCGCACAACCTCAGTTAACATCTCAACTCAAATCTCAAACATCGCTTTCTCACAACTTTCACTTTTCCTACTTACAGTCAAACCAATCTTAAATAGCTTCAGCATTTTTCTGTATATCAGTCAGGTATATTTGTATATTTGTATTTGCGGACAAAAACCAATGAATTAAGTAACCTGTATTTTTAATTGTAACATTAAGCTGTTATCTGCATGAGGGAAATTGGGAGTATAAATCCAACAATTTGTGTTTTGTGAACTTTATGTACACACTTCCGAATTTCTTTCAGTTTTTTCTTAACATACAACGCATTCATTAAGACTGACATCCCTATCGGTGATAGTAAAAAAATTGTGTTCTTGTATAGCTATTCTCTTGATTAAACAAATTGGGTCATTATATAGATATTCTATATCAAACGGATGTACCTATAAAAGTTAACTTGTTAATTTACTAAATTGTAATAAATTGTAAATTACATCTTTCTTTAAAGAACAGATCTTTTGTATAGTAGCATAGTTGTCTCATTAACTTCTAAAGAATATAATATAGGCTTTCTAAAGCATGTCATTTCAATTTGAATGATAGAATGTATATTGAATGATACTAGCTCAGCTTACCCTATAAGTATAAAAATTTTCTGAAGAAAAAATGTAACAGAAATATCAGAATACTGTAGCGTGCTGTGTGCTTTACAAACTTTCTCAATACGATACTAATGAAAGAGTTAGAAAATCTTACGCCACAAAAGTTTGTAGCTCATGTACTCAATCATTCACATTCGCATTGCAAAATTTTTCTATATACCTATATGAACAGCACAGTTTTCATAGAAATCCACAACAAAATGAAAATCAATTGTTGTGCTGTAGTTTCACATTAAAATTTGAATGGAAATATAAAATCAAATTGTATGTAGGTAGGTATCGGGAATGTGACTGGCAGCAACAGAGCAAAACTCTTCTCCCATATACTTTCTCATTTCTCATTCTGTAGCTTGAGACTTGAGACTGTGTAAACTACATTCGGTCTTACACATCTCCGGCCTCGTATTAATCGTGCAGTCTTTCAGTTTAGTTTCCAACTTTCTACAGAACATTCAGCGCTCGTTTTCAAGAAATTATTTCTTGAACATCTATTCACATCATCATTCAGAATTTTAACCATGTTTTGTATTATCCTAGATTCTTAATAAAAAGTAAGTAAAATATAATTAATCTTAACAGTTTAACTGCTTTATTTTGCATTACATGTACTCATACGCTAACGCACAGACAGGTAATTGTTTTTAATGTTTAAACTTTAAACTTTAAAATTATTCACGCAGTCTCTGGTTAGCAATGTTCCTTGGTTAGCATATGAATTGTGTAATTGTGTATTATATTATGCTTTAAGTTCAATTAGTATAGTTTCACATAAAAGGATGTGCACTTTAACCATGTTTATTTTATTAACCTAACGCGTAATGAACACAAAGCACAAATGTTAAAGTTTATACAGTGGTTGTCATTGACTCTTTGTTTCAGCCAAATTGGAAAGTTGTTAGTCAATTAGGTAAATGTTGACGAATCTTATCTGAACATTACTGTTCTTATGTACAAGAACTTTGTATACATTTAAAATTTAAACCAATTAAAATTACATATTATACTTTGTAGATTCTGACTTTAATTTCTGAATAAGCATATCAGGTAGATAGTATACACCATAGTTTGCATATCTATCCTGTAATACAGTATCAACACTGTATTACTGGATAGATATAATAATACCAACTTTTAAACTGTTACTAACCTATACATACAAATTTCACAAAGAAAATTCTCAAGCTAATTTAAATAATTCATTGGCTTGATGGTATATTTTAGGATTTCGTACAAATTGGCAAAATGAATTCTGAGCCTGGAAGTTCTAAAGAGAAGCTAAGCCGTGTAGTAATCCAACAATGCATACAGGCAGATTTGCGTTTCGACACTGAAGATGCACCAGTCAGTATTAAGAATGGAATGGTTGTTTTTGTGTGTTTCCTTCATAAAGCTACAACCGAATGTCTTGATAGCATAGGTATGTGCTGTCATTTAGCCTTTTCCTTATATAGGATTCAAAAAATTTCATCAGTTAATCCGTTTTGCCTAAATTCATTAGACTTCATTTATTGATTCACAGTCAAATCAGTCTTGAATGCAAAATTATGCGAGCCGGAGGAAGGAGCAGGTCGAGTTTCTTCGCTCGAATGCAATTTTGATATTCTAGTCATTCCACAAGCCACATTAGGGGGAAAGCTAAAAGGGAAAACTATTCAGTATCACGGAATCGTGGGAAAATCAACCGGAGAAGAATTATTTGCAGAACTTGTGATAAAATTGAGAGAGGGTGTTCATGAGAAAAATGAAAGTGGTACTGTCGTATCCGGAGTTTATGGGGCTAGACAAATACTTCAAATGGAAACAAATGGACCATTCACTCATTTCTTCGAATTTTAATAATTCCGAAAACTGTTTCATACATTCAGTAAAAAAAATTTCCATGTTCATATTGAAGAATTACTATTTAATAAAATAAGAGTCAACTGATAATGTATTTTTAAAGCAATAGCAATTTACTATATGTTTCACATTTAATACAGGAAATATATAGGTAACAATTAATTCATGAGGTACTTTCAGGGTCTGTTCCATCCTAGGACAGCTTCTAGAAAGGCAAGGAAAGGGTCGATGTTAATTGAAGCGTCTCTGAGGAGCTGAAGTAGTTCTTGTGTTTCGTCCATATCTTTGATTTGTCTGTAGGACACTCCTTTAGCTGGTTCTGACAGTTTAGCCAAAAATGTTTGCACAGACGGGTCTGTACTTAGCAATTCTAAAATCAAAGCCATGATTTGGTCTAGAGGAATTGCTGCGTTAATAATTTCAGAGATTTCTTCAACATCACACTCTTCCACTTGTACTTCTTCTGATGTTCTCTTGACGAATCTTGTTGTAATTGGTCCATCTGGTCCGACTTGGAACGGAAGACCGAATGTTGTGTAAAATTCATTAAAAATGTCATAGATTTCAGGGATACCTCCTGTGCTTATGAAACGCATTACCTGCAATTATTTTATCTTTGTATTACGAAAACATTTGATAATTTCATTTGATTAATTTTAATCTAAATATAAAACTTAGCTGTTAAGACAAATTGGTAGTACGTCTAAATATTCAAGGTCCGTCCAGACTGCAAGATGAAATGTTTCATATTCCGTTGTGTTCAAAAAATCTATAACTCCACCGGTTCCATTGCAATTTGCAAAAGTGACATTTGCGAACAGTTCTCTTAGAGCTTCAGAATCTATAAGGGCTGAAATTCGATCCACAGCAGGACGAAGGTCGATTAAATCATCCGCCCCTGTCATTGGCATTAAACATTGAATTAAAGTAACTTTACACATACCGATTAATGGATTGATTTATGCTCAATCTATAATATAGTTTCAATTTATTTAAGCTTACTGATGCTGCCGGAAAGGCAGACGACAACTAAAATCGTTACAAGAAATTTCATCTGGAAAATATTTTCAGAAAAGAACGTTAAATTAGATTTTTCACTAATACATAAAAATACTGTATCGCATAAGAATTTTTTACGTACCTTTATTATGGAATTGACTCAACGTGTCAGTGGTATATTTAGCACTAACTATTGATCCATTAATTGACAAAGCTTTGAGAACGAACGTATTAAGTAACAGGGAATTAACAAAGTTTCCCGTGACGAATTATAGTAATAAGTGGTACTTGAAACTTGTACCCGATTTGTTGGATGTACTCAGATTTACATTTTAATTAACATACCTATATACCTGTGGTATACATGTGGTTTTGCATAAGCATTAAATTTTATTCCTATATTAGTAATTTTGCTAATCTTTGGTTCATTGATTGAATAATTGAGTTGTATTCAGTTGAAAACAAGGGCGTACCCATATTAAGCACTAGTGGCTAGTGCCCTACAAAAAAGAGTTAAAAAGAAAGACATGTACTGCAAAAGGCTGCAAATATACTAATAAGTCATTTATATCGCTGGTGCTCTTCCAGATTTCAATTCTAGATACGCTCTTGATTTAAAAAAATGATTGATCTTCTTATCTTATCATTTCACAAAAAAATACATGAAAATTGTGTATTTATAAATTTAGAGTGCCTTTCTATGTACTAACGTGGGATAATTTGTTTATAATTTTACTCATTCATGATGCAGTCATGCATATATTATTATGGTTGCAATAATTGTAAATCATCGTGCATGGAATTTATTCAAGTAATACTAGGTTAACTTTTAACTTCAGTGTTTACCTGTATCTTTATGTAGGTATCATATAAAATATGTATAAGAATTTGTATACACTAGAATATGTTAAACACTAAACGAAGTTACGATCTTTTTATTAAACATAAATCATACAACACTAAAAATTCCAAAAATTGTCCATGCTCTGAAAAATGGCCATCCGAATGACACCACAATCTTCTGGGTTTACTCTAAGGCTCAAGAGGCGCAGGGTGGCGAGATGCATCCGCGAAGTAGTCATTTTAAGTATTTTAGGCTTGCAACCATAGAAATCTCTGTGGAGTTACCTTTTGATGATCTGTGTAGTATGTAATATTAATATTAGCTACCTATTCATAATTCTTATTGTTAGTGTGTAAATGCGATACAGACAAACGAGAGCCAAAACAATGCAGTGAAACATTAAATTACTAACCAATTTATCTTTGTATACATAATCACATTCATTATCCTTAGCTCCTACTAAGTTGAAACCCCAATCCATTATTATGCATAATGTTACAGGAACTGGAGTGATAATCGAATAGCAATTACTAGTTAATTAATATATTTATCTATCTGATGTGCTGTATAAGCTACCCATGTGTATTTGTATCATACTGTATATTCCTGCATTTTTGACTGTCCTCTCTTGGAAATCAGCTCATAAGAATTGAAGAGTGTTTGACAATAAAGGCATGATTTGATTTGA
>JABASD010000689.1:0-61953 GCA_019776165.1 Pogonognathellus flavescens | reverse complement strand
ATAGTTGTTCAATTGGATCAATAGTTGTTCAATTGGATCAATAGTTGTTCAATTGGATCAATAGTTGTTCAATTGGATCAATAGTTGTTCAACTGGATCAATAGTTGTTCAACTGGATCAATAGTTGTTCAATTGGATCAATAGTTGTTCAATTCGATCAATAGTTGTTCAATTGGATCAATAGTTGTTCAATTGGATCAATAGTTGTTCAATTGGATCAATAGTTGTACTGTAGAGCACAAAGACAGACAGGCACAACAAAAGTATACAGTAGCTACAGTACTAGGTTGTAAAGTTTGCTAATTTATAAATTGATTTTACCTTTTGGAATAGAAGATTTGAATTTCGAAACACCTAATAGAAATGGGTATGTAAATATTAAGGTGCTTGTTTAAAAGTAACCTGAGACTGTAAATTTAATAATAAATTATTATTATTTCTATGTATAATTTTTTTAAACTTTATATTGTATTGAGATTTACTTTCATAGTTAGCATTATTACAGAAGTAGGTATTCGACAGGATGAATTGCGTTTTCCAATTTCACTGTGAAAAATTATTGCGTCAGAGTTGATATTATCATATGACATGACATTTATTGAATGTTTGCGTTTGCATAAACTCATTATTAAATAGTTCTATAAACATTTAGCCGGAAAAGGTAAAATGTTTCACGTGTAGTGTTTTATGTATATAATGCGTTAAATTGGCATGAGTCATGATAGTAGGAATTGGGATAAGTTGAAAAGTATGTAGTGTGTAATGCAAATCTCGGACGGAAATTCCGCTGTTAACTTTGACTTCCGCATGCAAATGTAATAATATACTTCTATTCTCAGCTTATCTGTTATGTTTGAACTATGCTTAAGAGCTGTTTTCACCTAAAGACACATTCTATATATAAATGTATATAAGAGTACACACAAGAGTACACACACGCCTCTTTTGAAATGGAATGTAGATTCACTGCTGACAACTTGAAATTGAGTTGAGTACTTTAAGTAAAAGTGAACCTACTGACTGAGTGGGAAAGCGAAAACAGACTCTCAGAGAAATTTTCCATGTAGCTACTATTACCTAAACTATGTAATTCTCTCCGTTGTATTATATATATTATATATGTAATATATAGGTATAGTTGTACTAATATTATGGTATATGTCATAATAAGTAGTTTTATAGCCAAAGGTGTGCTATAGCCATTTGAAGGATTTGCTATGACATGCCTAGTCATTTAAACAGACAAATATGTTAAAATGAGCTGAGCTGAAGTGAAACTCGATGCTCAAGTTCTTTTCCCCGAATAAATTAGTGATGTGACGGATGTTCCGGTGAAAGTACTCCAAGCTGATTGTTGAGTGAGCCAGCTGTTTGTCTCTCTCTCTCTCTGAAATACACAGCAGTAGACGTAGAAGTGGCAGCAGTCTTTAGTAAATGTAACTGTGTTACAATTTCTTCATGTCTGTCTACACGGATCACAATGATGATGATGCCATGCATGCCTCCTGTTATAAAGTAGAGCCGTGACTCTGACGAATTTCAAATTCGGTTATCTGTACACAAACTACAGAGACACACCGAGAGAGAAGTACAGTAAGACCGTAGAGAAATGATGCGAGACGATTACGTCAATTCATCCCATGCACAATAAACTTGTATGGTTTCTCACACACACACACTACAGTGCTTTCCTTGTGTGTCTTCCCCAAAATAAACGTAACAACTCCACACTTTAAATGACAACAAGTGCTTTTCATTTGAAATACATTTTTAGACTCAACTTGCATTGCATTAGTTACATGTAAGTGTTATACAGGGCGAGAGGAGAGTACCAGAGTCAGAGAGAGAGGTTATATTATAATTCTTTCATTGTACTATCTATATATGGATATATTATTTAGTATAAAGGTCACTTCAGTACTATATTCAAGAGTGTTTCCACGAATGTTTTAAGGATTTGGTTGTTCTCGCTGCAGTAAAAAGTTCGACCAGATGCTTCGCAAACAATTAAAGTTTCATTTGCTGGAAACGGTAACACATTGGCTAAGTGAGAACTGTTCTGGTTATATAATAGGCATCTATATATTCACTAAACAACCTTTCCAATTTACTGAATAATTTCCAAAGCACTTTACTTTTTCACATGTGAGAGGAATCCTTCAGAGAAGAGAAGGGTTTCACAATGTATAGGGACCGAATGCTTTCACTGTATATAAAGGGCAGAATTAATGTCAGAGTATTTATCCTTATTACTTTTTAACTAGATGTTCTTAGCACGTGTAGAAGAATAATCCCCAAACCAGGAGTAAAAACTATTTATTCTGCATTTTCAATGCTTCACACAATTACAACTAATTTTCTCCGTGACAAATAAAGCTTGAAGAATCTGTATATGGTAGCAATACCATAATGTCTATACAGAATAAAAAATGCATGGGTTAGAAAGATATATACTACTTATATGTAGGTATGTACAATTTATTGATGCTTTTCTACTGTGACTGACGTGCAGTTTAAAATGTTAGATTATTCGCAACCTTATTTATGGTAAGCATTAAGTTTGGATGAGTAGCCTTATCCATAATGTATTGAATAAGTGCAATTTCGGGTTCGCACATAATAGCTTACCCGAATTGTACGGGAATATCGTTTTATAAAAATCGGATTATTTGTAGAGTATTAAATAATTGACAAGCAGCTCTCGATCTTCTATGACAATGACAAAAAGCATGCCAAAAATAATATTCAATCTGGTTTGTATTTTCTATATTATTAGTGCAATATGTATTTGTATATTAAGTAGTGTATATAGTGAGAGTGTGTATTCTGATAGAAGTTTGCCTGGAAATACTATACATGGAATGTGCTTTACTATATTAGACAAGCACCAATGAGCAAATGCGATAGTCGCGTTCATCTTCATCCTCTCATCCTGTCTGCCGTGCATGACTTGCTTACCTATGTGAAAAAGTAAATATTTGATAAGCCCAAAGAACCGGAATCGACCAAAGGATCTCCGTCACAAAATTGACTAACAGATTCCTTCATTGTTATAATACTAATAACATTATTATATGTAGCATAACACCCAAAGAATACTCCATGTATCGAGTGCTGCTTCATGCAGCTGCTTTGTATTTTATTATTCCAATTTATGAGAAAAAGTTTGATGGGAAGTGTGTGTTTTATCTGGATGATTGATTTGTTTTAAATTTCCATTGTATGAACAACCATTACCATTTTATGCCTGCGGACTCTGTACGTATCTACTATCTACATAAAATTATTCGTTCCGTTTCTTCGGAAAGACATTTCTTTTACTGTTTACACATCTTAAAATGAAAATAGAAATCACGCCCGGGTGGTAGTCGTATCTGTTACTTTTAATAGAGTAAGAAATTGTGTAACGTTGATGAAAAAGTGAAATGACGGCAAAAAATCTGTCTCAAAAAATGAAAAGTTGTTTCGGGTTTAGCTTGTGATTTATTTCGAGATAAATGGAAAATCGGGACAAGGTTATAGTTTACATTGTTTAAGAAATAGGACTAACTTCCTGTAAATGACAATAGCAAGGTGATGGTGTAATACAGGACATTTGACATAAAAGTCAAGGTGGTAAGTCTGACGAAATAAAAGAAGCTTGCAATGTAGATTCTCAGTGGTCGAAAACTGCGTAGTTCTTTTCTATGTCTCTTGAAACAAATAACATACCAAAATCTAAAAACTTCGGTTGATTCTGTGTAGACACTTCCAACGATGGGAATTATCAATACTTGCATAGTCAACGTAGAAAATGCAATTGCAGGAAAAATTAAATAATAAGGCATAGGAACAATTCTGTACAGTCTAAGTGTTCCAAAGTTAAAGCATAAACTTAAGCCAATGCTCTGAGTTATTCCACTGATTGCAAGTAAACTAACAGTTTCAAATGACAATTGATTTATCAATTGCAGTTGCATGTAGTATTTTTTTACTGTAGCGAAATTCTTTGAAATTTTGAAAAATGACTCTGTTTTACATTTTTTCAGACTCTTTAGCCATTTTAATGTGGAATAGACGTAGAGCACTGCTACATAATCACCAAATTGTGCAGCGAACCAAGTCGTCGATATTAAATGTACGTAAATGATAAACACGATGCATTTTGTGAGGAAATGTCCGGCGATACTTGGACAAAGTATTTTCATAGCGTGTGAAAACATGTGTAAATCCTGTAAGGTGAAAAATGAGCTCAAAAGAATCGTCGTCCAAATTGCAGTGAAGCAAGCTGACTTTAGTTGGTCTGCAATAAAATCTTTTCCATTTTCTGTCGCTGCCGCTTCCCTAGGATATACCTCTGCAATAAGATATTTTTTCATGGTTAAAAACTTTAATGTGCTGATTCTATGAAATCGAGCAAGTCACACAATATTGTATGTATTTTGTGACTTTCTTCAGTTTCTCCATTGAATATGTAACCTATTTCTCACAAACGACTTTGTTAATAAATTTTAATATAAAAATTTATGTTACCCTTGAATTTGTTGTCCATTCTTATGACCTCGTTAAACCACTGTTTAAATTCATGTAGTTTTATTTTAAGAACAATGTTAAGACTTAATGTTGGCACAATAGCTACCAGTTGGATGAAGATTAATATAACTTCAAGTCTAGAAAATGGAGGTGTCTTCAAAAATAGTTGCAAATGAAGTAATAATATAATATTCACTGTCCACAAACTCATCATAATCGTTCCGAAATCCCAATAGAAAATTCTCCACTTAGAACTTGTTACGGACAGTGTTCTTTTTGTTGGGTCATAATGATAAGGTCCATAACGTAAAGCATCGACAAACTTAAAATAAAATTTCATGGACTCTCTAAATGCAATTGTAGTCATTTTTATGTAATAACGGAAACTTTTCTAATGCTGTTTCTCACAATTCACGAATATTATAAATTAACTGCCTTTGTCAATATCAATGGCGGACTGAGTAGATTCGTATTTTGATTTTTCATTTGTAGGTATGTAATGTAAATTGTAATGTGTAATGGCATATTAAATGAAAGCTCCACCCAATCTAAGTCTACGTATGACTGGAAACAGTTTTCATCTTGTACTTAATAGAAAATATATCCATGTTCACTCATATTGGTTCCACCCCTACAATGTCATCACAAATTAAAGAAAATATTACAACTAGTATAAAGTAGCGAAAGCAACTTCATGCTCTTTTTCACTTTTCTGTGTATCTATCCGACCTGTGTATGTGCACCAAGCACTACTATACGTACACTAACTTTAAAATACTACACAAGTCTTTTATTACTTTGCTATACCTAACTACTCGGTTTATCCAGCCGTTTTATTTTGGTTTGATTTAGTACACCAATAATTATTATTACAGTTCGGGTTGACGTAAAGCGTTTGTATCAGCTATGCAATAGAAAGTTTGTGAAAGCTGAAATTTTCTTATAATGCATTAATAATTCAAACAGTTCTGAGAAAATCGAAACCTATCTCTGCTACTTATCTTTCTCATAATACTAATATTTATATTCGTTTGTATACTGTTCAACCGTTTGCTAAAGGTAATATCAGTAAGTCTACATGTCTACATCACTACTACTGATTCAATTTCGTACGTTGAACAAAGTTAAATTCCAAAAGTAAGAACATGCACCATGAATTCTAACATAATACTTAACTGCGATTACTGTAGTTCCTATTTCCCAATATGAAAGGAGCATAAACATAAACTGTTCTACCTACTAATAATATTATTAGAAGCTTTTATACACCATTTCGCATTTTTATTATTATTACCCGTATAATCTGCATCCATCATATTGTATACAAATACTATTAGCGAGTTATTCACCAGGAAATGCAAAAGCTAAAAAAATTAACATTCATTATTTGAATATTAAACGTAATAAGTGTTCTAGTTTCCTAAAGTATAAATCTTAAAGTGTTTAACCCATATTAACCTGTAGAAAATATAGGTACGTATTCTACGCATGCACTTTTCATAGCAGCTATGTACTGCTCCCATGTACTACTGCTACTATAAGTAATGTGAAAGAGACAAGTCTTTTTCACATTACTTATAGTAGAGCTGAAGAAATCTTAGCTAGATATTTAAATTGCACTAATAGTAGCAGTAGTGTATGAGGGATTAAATTAGATTTACTTTCCCTCTGCTGGAAGGGATAATGGAATGTCAGTTTATTTTTGCGTTGTTCTTGTTAGTATAAAATAAGGTAAAGCTGCATACCAATTCTACCTACAACCTACATGCACCTTAAAAAACACAATCCCTAGTAGTAAAACTTTACTTTCTCCTGTAAATACTCTTCACCACAGTGGGTAAACTACAATACAACCAAAGTAGGCACCGTTATAACAACACAGGGCATTGTGCCGTGTGTTGTTACAATAAAAGTTGTATACGACTTGCACAATGCCTCACACAACCTCAACTTGAGTTGAGATGGAGTGATTGATGTAAAAGGAATGGAAATGCCATAAGCAATTCCAGTTTATCTTTTAGATTTAGTTACTACTTCCCCATTTCCTCCCGTATGTTCTACCACCAACGTGCCTTTAGCCTTCTCTCAGTCTATACCTTGTAGTTATCTACATCAAATGCAGTTACTCACAGACGTCTGCTTGTTAGATTCACACAAGACATCATCATATACATACTTATACGCAATATATATATTTACTGTAAGTACAAAAACAAGTAATGCACTCCTTTGTTTATGTGCTATTAAAAAGAGTGAGAGATGCAGGGGAAATAAAACAACGCGTTTACTATCTGATCAGTTTTTCTCCTCTCTATTGCATCTCTCGGTGTTTTTATACAATTATATATTGCTTTATAATGTTACTACATGTACATAATACCTATATATTACTTTATAATGTTACTATACATGTACATAGTACGTATATATTGGTTTATAATGTTACTATACATGTACATAGTACGTATATATTGGTTTATAATGTTAATACATGTAAGCAATACGCATATATTGGTTTATAATGTTGAAACATGTAAGCAATACGTATATATTGGTTTATAATGTTGATACATGTAAGCAATACGTATATATTGGTTTATAATATTACTATATATACACAATACGTTTCTAAGAGTGTGTTTGTTAATGGGAGTGCGAATTCTGTAGATGGTGATGTGTAAGAGAGTAAGTTGCCTTTATCTTTCAGTTCTCACCGCGTGTATACCTTTCTTTGCCTATCAAGTTCTTTTCTTACACAGTACAGAAATGCATTGTACAATTATATTTATTTTTGTGTGCGTGTTATTTCTGTACGGATGAGTGTGTGTAATGTATAGAGGCATTGTATTTTTGGTAGTGTATATGATTCTGCATGTATTATTGTGTATTATATTCCATTGCGTGTGGAAGTGGTGGTGTAGAGAGTACAGAGAGAGAGAGAGAGAGAGAGAGAGATATGCCTTCTGGGCTATTTCGTTTAGATTGGTTGATTATCCAGAAAAAGACGAACAGGCCGATTCGTCGAGTTGAAATGGACCATTAGTCTCATCGATTTTTCCATTGTGTGCTTCTGTGTGTGTCTTTCACTCTGGTATTTGAGTGAAAAGAGAAAGAGAGAGAAAGAAGGAAGGAATGAAGTGCTAGTTTTGCAAGTGGTATATATTTACTCGTAATGCGACTGGATTCGTATCCCGCACTATTGCTTGATTCTCGTGTCTTGTCTACAGCACTTTGCCATTTTTAATCTCCAATTTCGTTTTGCATTGCAATCCACTTCATTTCATTCGAGAGAGTGAATCGAGAGAGAGAGAGAATTCTCTGTGGAGTTTCATATGCGGAGGGAGTAAGTACAAATACAACATGTCTCTAGTTATAATAGTTATACTTATAACTACAAGGATACAATGCGATAACTATTTTAACTATGTGTTCTTAGTGCTTCCTTCGTATATTTGTCTTCATATATATTGAGAATGGGAATGATGGGGTGCTTTTAAAGGGAGGAATGAGATGAGATGAGAAAGTAAGATGATTTCCTCTCTTTCCTTTTTCTTAAGGATTCTTTAATCACACAAAAACTCGTGGAGCGGAACAAGAGTAGGAGACCATTCTTTCTCTCTCTCTCTCTCTTTCTGCGTTTCTATTGAACTCGTATTTAAATACGCAATTATCTTTACCTTAATATTCCAATAATATACCAAAAAGCATGTCCCGTATTACCCCAGACCCTTATACACTCTACTATAGGTATATGCGTATACTATTACTGATATTGATTGCCTGCAATAAAAGTCAAGGCTTCTGTGTAGGAAAAATGGAAATGTTAGGAAAAAGTGTGGCTTATCCTTGCCTTGCCTTGAATTTTGATGGTATTAGTAGTTTAATGTTGTTGTGAGAGGTAGGGGATATTATGGGACGTGGAATGGTATAAACAATATGAATTGTGTGTGCAATAGTAAAATTTGTGAAATTTATTTGTAATTACTTTTTACGATTGAATCGCCGAACATTTCATGAATGACTGAATTGACTTTCTTCACAATTTGCATGCTTTATGTCAGACAGAAGCCATTAGTATTTCTTTGGTGATATTAACCCACGCCTTTCGTTCTTACGTATTTTTATTTCTTCTCCAATTCTTTCAACAACGGGGTTTTTGGTATACGTCTTTTTATATGGTAGTTATATAGGCTTGAGATATTCTTATAAGGGATGCACAAATTCACTTCTCCTAATTGCCATATTCTCTCTCACAGTTCCCTGAATGCAATTCCCTTCGATCTGCCACAAAAAGGGTGTCGTTTCGTTTCAATCCTTTTTATCACTTTATACGGTGGCTTTTTACGTTCGCCATAAAACCTCAATGGCTTATCGTAATTCATTACGACTCCAAGTCAATTTCTTTAAATGTGATCGATTTTTTTCTTCGTGTGTGGGTTGAATACACTATTCCATCATACATTTTGTTTTGTGTGGGTGTATTTGTATTAAAAATATTTGCCATGCATACATTCGGTCGTAAAAGCCATAAATAGCGGTCCTTCTCATTTAGTAAGATACTCGTTTGCCTATATAGTTACAAGACACAATTTTCTTGGAATCTACCGAATGTGGGTGGAGTACTTATATATCTACTTCATCTTTAAGTACCTACCGCTTTTGATCTTTTTTCAAGAGAAAATTTGCGAATAAGACACAATAGAGACTTTTTCAGACATGAAATTATTAATAGCTTGGTATATGTTGGATTTTATTGTAGTTTCAGTGATATTTGTCGTCAATAAGAAAACAGGTTAAGTTGAGCTTAATTGTGTTGTAATCGTAAGGTGGATGAAACCAAAAGCTCATAAGATCAAATAATTTCATAGGAGTTTATAACCTTTATCCACAAATCAGCTACAAAGTCGGAAGAGTCCTTATTGTGGCGTGGAATAACAAATTCTCTTGACTTATGTTTTCCCAATTCATCCTTTAAAGCTGAGGTGGATCCACTTGAGAGTTCTTTTCCACTTCAGTTAGACCTCAGCACACTTGAGTCTTAAAGAAAAATAATATTGGACTTTCCTTCCCGTTTTATTAGTACATTTCAGTTTATATATAAGGCCATACAATACACACATCATTATCCCACACTTTTATGAATATCTATAACTGGTAATAGTAGTGATCAAAGCATAAAACTATCAACATGTGTATACAGATAACATTATAGCTAATTATAGGTATAAAATATTATTTATAACTACCTATGTGTTGTATATACCAAAAACTGTTGCAAAAGAAGTAAATGATGTTGCGTGAATGGTCGGGCTGCTTTTATGTCTATTGATAAGCACCAGAGTGGTTATTGACCATTGGTCTACACTCAAGGATGAATAATATATAAAAATAGATGTGTCTTCTTACAACATTCAATTATCAAGGTCCAAAATAATACGATTTGTATATGTGCTTAAGGAAAGTACGTCTTTCACTTATTACTCACGTCTCATGTCACTTATTACTTCCATTAACATTTAACTTCGCCCGAACTGCTTAAGACTTGACGTATTAGTAATTTAAGTAGCTTCTGTTTTCTAAAGATTAAACTGAGTGTATAGTGATTTCCTTTCACGGACCACTCCAATTTGATTTTATAGTTGTTTTATTTGACATTTTACGATTAATATGATTTTAGGAGGGTCTATGAGTTTAACAATGCAATATTATTATGCTTCTTATGTAATAAACTGAGCTAGGAATTTAACTTTATTTGTGTTTTTATTGTCTCAATCTTCCTCTTTTATGCAAGCAGAAAATAATTTAAAAATTGCAGTTGTACTGTACTCATGTGCGAGTAAATTTAATTATGATTCAGATATATGATAATAAGTTTTCTTAGTCCAAAGAACCGCACAATAATTTTAATATGCCAAAGATTTTTTCAATTGAATGATTAACAGATTCAAATTTCAGCAATTCTTCTAAAACGTAAATTTAATTAATTAATAATAGTCAGATGTATACGAATCATGTGAGTTTACTTTTTGACCCATTTTTCGACCCTTTGGGTTTTTGGAACCTCTGAAGTCGTAGACATCTATCATGCCTTTTTTCTTATACTTATTATGAGAACACATAATATTGTGCAGAAGGAGATGTGCATTACAGACAGTTGCTAAATGGGTAGAATAGAAGAGTAAGTTTTATTTGTTAAGTCGAATGGAGAGACGAGGCTAATCGTAAGCTCTTTGGAAGGAATGCAGCAGTTGGTTTGACTTGAGAAATTCCAGTTGTGTTCTTTCTATAAGCTCTTCCATTGCGTGTTCTTCTCTAAGCTCATTAACTGATGAAATGAGAAATAATAACATTATCGAAAAGCCTTCTAACAAGTAGCACAAATAAAACTGAACCAGATGGACATGTTCTATTAATTCTTTCAGATTAAATGTACCTAATGCCCCAGATACTTACCACTTGGGTTCAATAACTTCCCTTACGCACGCAATTCATTTTTTACATTCATCTCCAGGAAAAAAGTTGCAGGAAATCCAAAGACCTAATTGTTAACGTGCGATTCATGGGAAATGTGTCATCAAAAACTAAATCTTGGTTTTAACTTGTATTAGGTTAAATAATGCTGTCTCTAAAAAATTACATTATTTGTAGGCACTCCTTTTATTCCCAGTCCTAAATATTTGGTTAAAGAAAAAATAATCCAGAGCAGAGTATTAAGTAGAGTAAACCAGTAAAGAGTATCGGTGCTATATTTGTATCAGCAAAGTCTAAATCGAATTCTCGAGATTGAATAGACATTGTATCTCTGTAATTTCTGAAGGTGTAATCTAAAGTTTTATTCATAATAACACTAATAAGAATAATAGATTTTTATTGACAGGCCACTTTTTCAAACACATTGTAAGTAGTACAGTTAATACAGTACTTAGGCTAGATCCACATTAATATACGAACTATTCTACATTTCGATTAAAATTAATTCATCCTAGCATAGGTATACAGGTCCATCGGATATTATACTGACGGCAATAATAAAGTATTAGTTAGAGAATGCTAAATTCTTCCAATGTGTCATAATCATAATATTAGAATTTTCAAAGCTTTTAGACTTTAAGTTGCTTTACTTGTATTTGTATTCGAACTCTTCATTATCTGTGGATATAATATTCATTTACTCTTAAGTAGTGCCTTGTATTTCTACTGCTTCTTCTATTTCGAGTATTTTGTAATTTGTAAGCAATCAACAGCTCACTTGAGAAAACTTTCCTTTTAAAGATGATTAATTTTCGTGAGTCAGAATCATTAAGTATCTCTTTACTTAATGCCTTGTTCAGTTCTGTATAGTACTTAAAATAATCCTTTGTCAAGATTTCTTATCATTCTCTTCCTAATGCTCATTTTAATCAGGACTTACCTATAGTTAGTATACAACTCTACGGAGAGAGACCCTGAAGAACAAAACTTTAGGTACTTTATTTACTGTTTTCTTAAAATCAGATCGTCTCAACTCAAACTCTTCAAGATTATACCAATTATTTCTCAGATACCTTTTACATTGCAATTAAAATGGACATATTTCTGATAATTCTCTTCAACTATACCTATTGCAAATCATAATTATATAATTTAGTATTATTAAATTGCTTCGTTTTATGTAAGAATAGTAATCTTCATTAAAATCGTTAAATTAAAAAGACAAGACGCTTGTGTTTTATTAAAAGGCAGGAGTTCCAGGCTCCAATTTATATTTCCACGAGGATTTCCACACTTTTTTCTTCTTTAATGTAATTTACATGCAAGACCGAAGCATTATGTTTTTATTCCCCTCGCAGACATTACAAATGACAAAGACAGAGAAAGCCGTGAAAAATAAATTACACAATTTGTAAAAGTCGGTTTAATTTTGTGGCGTAAGTCACGAATTCAATTACGTTTTAATGAGTGAGTGGAATGATCAGGTTTCCACACTTTCCGGTTTCATATTGAAAATGAGACAGTTGACACAGAAAGCGTGACAAAGTGAAATGTTCACCTCTTAATTATCTCATCAAGCGTAAATTAATAATCAGCTACTCTGATGACTTTGTCAAGTCTTGTGTAATGAGAAGACTCTCGGTTTCTGTAGAATGAAAATGTCACGATTTCACAAAAACTCTCTGGTTGTAATTAAAACATGATTGTTTTCCATTTCTACGTTTATAGAGATATGCCTATGTATAGAGAGAGAAAATGTAAGTGTCTCTGTCTGCTGTCTGCTGAACCCAAAAAAGAAAATGAACATTAAATGTGAATCTTACTATGTGCTTTTGTAACATAATACCAACCATGGCCCTATGCTCTTTTCTTTTATGGAAGCCAATGTAAATTGATTATTTCCTGCATAATTGAATGAAAAAGATAAGGGACACAAGTGACACTGACAATTGACATCTGCTTCCACTCTGCTGAACCAATTCAATTTAATACACTCCAACTATTCCAGACTGTGGCAACTTATCCGTTATCGCCTTCCCAAAATGAGCGAGACTCCAATTTATTTTTCCACCAGTTTCACGCTTTCTTCTTTCACCCACCAAAGTCCTTTCTATTTTTGTTTCCTTTTTACACTGGGGCATTAATTGCATGTACAAAAAAACACGAAATCTTGTTGTCTTATAACTACTGAAGGCACGGTAAATTATTACGTTATTTATTATTGTATCTGTATAAAGGAGATGCATGAACATGTCCAACCTACTGTAATAATAGATTGTAAACGTACTCTTTGTGAAATGTCCCATATCTAGTATTGTGAATTCAGTTCTTCTATATTGTCGCTTTAACATAAAGTTACAATGGTAAAAAATAGTAAAGAAAAAACTCTTGAGTTTATATGTATATAGGGTATAAAATAAATGTAGATATCGTGCACAAAAAGGTTTTTTAAATGACAATGCAAAGTTTGAAATGCTTTATTAACAGTTTGATGAGAATTGTTTGCGAAAAACTTATGAAAAACAACTGTGACAATACATTATATAAATTGTATTACTATTTGACAGGTAAACAAACATTATAAATAGACCAAACCAGAATAAAGGGTTACTATTTACATTTATTCCATTTCTAATTAACATTTCACTGAAATATACCTCCTGTAAAAGACTTTTCTCAAACAAATGCAATTAAAATGTAGCAATGGGTTCCAGTAGCACAAAGCAGCAAATTAATTTGCAAAATATAACCTATATATAAATACTTGCACAGTAATAGCAAATACATTGGAAAAGCATATTTGAAAGTTATTTCCATTCCACGAATGTTTCATTGTAGTTTTCAATTGCCTATATTTGAAGTTGAAACTTGAAAGATTATTGCACTCACTTCACAATGTCAAAATAAACCTAGGAGAGAATTTTTAATACTTAATTGGTTGCATTCTTCTTGCTTTCCTCATTCTTTTTAGTGAACCACATTGCATTTTGGTATCATTTGTAAAAGTGCACCTTTCAAGACTGAAATTAGATTGCATTCTGTGACTGATGACGCATTTAACAAAAAATCTGCTGACAAAAGGAAACAAATTACCTTTCGTTCTGATGCGAGTTCTACTGACAGAAATAATAGAAAAGTTAAAGAACCTCTCGTGGTTGAAGATGTAAAGGCATGTCGAGCATTCCAAGTGAAAACTTTATGAGAAATGATTATGAATGAATAAAGAGAATTTTTGTTAATTGCGACAAGATTGGCAATTAAGGCTGAAACAGGGAAATGCAATTACTATGTAAAACAAAAGTAACAAACAAGGCAATCAAGGAAATTGAAAGGATGAGGATATGTTATGTTAGTTAATTGAATATCTCGCTTAGACTTTTAACGACTCACTTAGAAACTACTAATTACACGTTTGTGTAAAGAAACTAATTTGACGGATGTTCATCCGTCGTAGCAAGTCACACCACTTCACGTCTACACATAGTCAGAGGAATGTCAATGTAAAGAAAAGAGAAAGCAATGAAAGACTTTAGTATTTAGCTATAGCCTACAGAGTCTATACAGACTCTGTCATTTACACTGACACTTGTGCACAATATTACACATTAATATAAGGAGAATGGGGGATTGTGAGAATGTGTTAGGTATTATATACGACGAATGAAAGAGAATTCCATAGAATGAAAAGACAAAACTAGTCATGACACAAAATACATGAAGAGAGTGAAAACAAAAACGTAACTAGCGAAATTGAAGTGACGAAATATTTCCACTGAATAAATTCTTTTTCTGTAACTGCACAGATTTTCAAAATAATTCAAAATGTCCACTACCTATTTAGATTTACCTCACCTTTTGTTATTACATGTAATAAACATTAAACTTGTTATTGTTATCTACAAAGAACTTATTGCAAAGTTTTTATGCGGTCCTCCCATAATTTGTTTAGAGCGTTATAAACTGCCTAAAAGATACGGCAACACGTATTTTACAAATAGAACGTATTCCTAAACATGTGCTGTGTACGTAAGTTCCATTGCTTTTTTGAAACACAAAATACCAATTTGAGCTTTAACATCCTGTACACATCAGTAATTGTAGATAAATCTACTATATGATCTTTACATATAAATCGTTTAAACAGATTTGTGTACCACATGACCATAATTACTCTTTCAGTTCAACTATATAACATGTACAACTTTTTTTTATCCAACATAAAATATCTCATTTCATTTCACGAATCAGTCTACTTATTTATTAACCTGAAGAGGATTGAAATTGCAAAAACTATCAAAAGCTCGTTAAAATGAAATAAATTCAATTTTGATTGAGAATTTTCTATCACGCTTAACCTGTAGAATCTATAATATGATTTCTTTGCGATTTTTCCTGAAAGAATATCACTCAGCTCTTAATTAACACGCACATAGTCTTCTTCTACAATTTGCAGTGAGGAAAATGAACATTACAAATGTATTCAGGGCAAAGAGAATAAAAATTTGAGATAATGCCCTGTTGAAAAGCGGAGATGGTTACGAGTCTGAGAGATGATATGATAAGATGTGATAAGTGAAAGCTCGACAGATTGCTTTCTCTTAAGTGAACTGATTGTGAGAGTTGGGTTAAGTTGAAGGGAAAAGGGAAGCGCGTGTTACACTTTATACACAGAGACACACACACATATTTTTGTGACTTACGAGACTGCACCAACGTCTTATATATAATCTGTCCATATACCTAAAACTGGGAGGATTAAGCTTCTACATATGGGAATGCAAGCAAGGGAAGAGAAAAAGTCACTAAAGTCTTATTTCTGAATGTGTAACTGCGACTGTTGTACCTATCTCTTTGAATGTGTGTCTGTGGACTTTCTTTCATCTCTAATCTGGACTGAGGAGGACTGAGAGTCGAGAAAAGAGAAAAGGTTCACATTGTGACACGTCAGCAAGAACTCAAAGGGAAAGACAAGACAAGACACGAGAGAGAGAGAGAGAGAGAGAAGTCCAGGAAAGCCAAGTGAAACTAATGAGAGTTTACTTCAGTTTCACGTTTCCCATAAAGAATTTCCCCGTCTACGTGTGGCCTACTACTCTACTCACGTTAAACCGATTTGTTTCTCCCTCTCTCAATCTGTCTATGTTTAATCTTTGCAACAGAAATCATATAATTTATTTTTTAGGTTCTGTCAGATTTCAAATGCATTTTTCAATTCACACAATGCCAGTCTGACCTTTCTATAGCCGTTCTTTTGTATTTTTGATTTGTTTTCCCTCGTCATCAAATTGAGTATTTATTTTTTTCTTATAATCTGTAAGATGAAAAATTTCCTGTAGATAGGTTAGTATGTACTATACTTATATAGGGATGAAATAAGGACAGGAGGAGGTGCTGTTCAGTCAGGCAATCTTCTCATATATGTGTGAGTGCACAAAAATTGCATTCTCAGCTTGTGAAAGTTAATAAATAGGGAAAGAGGGATCTTAGAGAAAGAAAAGGCTGTGGATGCGAGAAAAGAAAAATGATTAACCCCGAAAAATCAAAGTTTGTGAGTTGCTCGTTGTCTAAGCTCAGGATGCTCCTTCGCTTTGTTTGCTTTGCTGATTTTCAAGATATTACTATTATAGAGACTAAAATCCAAGTGTAAAAAATGACATGGTGTTTCTAATATTATAGATGTAGTATATATAGATTTGGAAATAAAGGGGCAGCTGTGTGTGGCTATGGGAAATATAAGAACGGGCGGGGGACGCACATAGTACACGTATAGTATTTTGGTACATTGGAAAGCCTGGAGGCTTAACTATGGGAAGGATGATGATATAAAGTGAAGTGGGGCTTAGACTTATTACCACACAGCAGTAGATATGCTTTAAGTTTATGTTTCTTCAGATTTTTCTATTTGCTTTGGGGAAAACATAAAACACAGAGAAAAGTAACTTAACCAGGCAAAGAGAAACAGAGGAGGGAATCTGAGACTCGTTTTTATACTATTGAGCCGTGTATGGCATGTGCCTTGTGTGCCCCGTTTTTATATTGGCAACCGGATTACATGAAATCGCCAGTTTTCTTCTGTGTAGCCTTTTGATTGAAATTGTTTTTCATCTGGAAATCGTGACTTGCTTTATTACTGGACCGAACCTCTCGCTTCTTGTCTTATCTTTCGGCAAAGGGTGAATAAGCCACTTTCTATGTTAAGTCAGCACCAAGCAATAGCGGTCATGGCCAATCCTTTAAACAAAATGGTACTCTACCAACACTCTTTCCACTTTAACAGCTTCATACCGTTCCATTTCCCACATGTGCAATGTGTACATACTTTTTATATGTATACAACAGGTTTATTCTATATGCTAGGATTTTTTCCCTTAAAACTATAATTTTATTTATAATTTTTGCACAGCTTATTATAAAAATTGACATAAGTAATATATTATTACTACACTTGGGTCGCAGGTAGGTCGAATGTAAGAACCAAGAACTAATTAAATGCGGGTTTGATAATTTGTACAATTACCTATGGGACAGTTTGTAATTATATTTTTTAAATGGGAGTCTCAATGAACTTTAACATTTATTTCTGTTTTTATGCAACACAAAAGTTTCGTTATTCATTAGAGGGGAGCTGTCGGAGGAAGTTGGAATTAGGATGATTAAACTGAAAGTAGGTCTCTTTCTTAGCTCTCTGGTCGTTTTGCTGTAAACTTCATTGTTGGTACGATCGTGTGGCTTATTATTTACATTGTAATGACGTTAGGAGTACACTGGGTGAATAATAGTCTGCAATTTATGGAAAACATGATTTCATCTGGTTTTCGATAGAATTCAGCTAACTAACTTAACTGCTAAAGCCATTAGTATTCATTGCTTATTTTCCTTTGTAACATATTTCATTAAGATGCTTGGAAAGTCTGACAAGATGAATCTCACACTCCTTCCATGTCTTTTGCCAAAATACCTATATAGGTACCCTTTACTGTTACAACATATATTTTACAATTTTACTATATGTATCACCATAACATATATTTTACACTCTATAATATAAACTGTTAAAACTACTTGCAATTCCAGCACACACAAACTTGCCCATTCATTCTAATAATCTACTATGCTAAGATTTGTCTTGTACAAGTTGTACGTACATACCATGAAGCTTCTACCTATTTTGTACGTATAGTCGCTCTTCAGATGAGATTCTGTTAAAATTTCGAATGATAACTCTCCCACACTCGACTAGGAAGACAGAAAGGACCGTCCACGCATAACAATTTAGATTTGCACACATTTCTCAAATTAAAATGCCGTCTAAGCTCAGTCTCACACTTTAAATGTCACTATAAGTCAACTGTTAGTCAAGTGAAAGTCTTTGGTCTTCTTCTTTATCTGCAGTATAAAAATATGAGAATCAGCAGAGCAACGAACACAGGAGAAGCATGGTCGGTCGTCTATTTAATTTTCATTCATGTCTGGCCTTTTACTGATATGGAATACGTGTACTGTATACATACACCGTATAAATATATTATTTACTATACCTTCTTCTCTAAAACTCTCCCGTTCCTTCTTCCGGTCGTAATTTCCTTTCTTATCTGAAAAAGCATTAGACAGTTTAATTAATTACAAAAGTATCAATACTTGTAGTAAAAGCAAGAAAAAGTAAATCATATTGACACTTCTCTGTGCTATAAATCACAAAACATTTTTTGCACAGTTTCGCAACACTTTAATTCTATGTCAGTTGAACTAAAAGCGATTTTTTCTCTTGCATGTGCAAAAATACATTACTAAAGCGTTTTAATATGCATACCTACTGTTAGAAGTGTAAAGATGCAATTATTATGCAAAAAGGAAATGAATTTATGTAATCAGCAAAAAAGAACATTGGATTTGATTTGGACAATCAATTCTCTTGCTGTGAGTTACGTCAACGAGAAACAAGCAAAGAGCACCAGGGAGAGAAAGTCATTCTGACAGTTTTAGTTCCGCGAAAGGAAATCGAGTTCAGATAGTCACAGTTTCGTTTCATTTACCACCAGTTCTATTACAGTTGCACACAAGTTGTAGCTTTTTAGGTCCTATATATATATTGCTTCTATATATGCATTTCTATAATGTAGTACACATGGTATGTGTTTATACTATATACAAGTACAACACACGATGAAAAATAATCTTAATGACCATCAAAGCAATTTCCTCATCGTATGTTCTGTCCTTGTGACGTCGTTGACTTCTGTCTCACTCACTTTCTTCTGCACTCATTCACAATCCAATAAAATTCAAGCTCACGAAAATGGAACTCTTAATAAGAATACATTGCTCCGCTTGCAACTGCAAATGCACAAAGCTCTACTATATAAGCAATGATTATGGTGACGACGAAACAAATAGCTGCTGCAGAGACCCGACTTGTTTACAATAATGATTTTAATTAGCAATGCGACGCTAGGGCCTTTGTGTTGCATTGCAAATTCAAAAACTCACCGTATTGCTGCACAAAACAATATCCATATCCATGCATCTGCTTTTTATGTTCTATATATTATACTTCTAATTATATATTGATTTACACAGGATGATATTATAGAAAATATGGCCAAAGACCTTACGTCATTGCAATATTGTGTGTTTAGGTGAATGGATTATTTTTCTAGTTCTAATTATGACTCTTGGTCGTATTAAACTTATTCAGAGACGGTTTGAAAATCCTAATGCCTATATATTTGCATTATATTAAAGCAAAAGTATTTTTTATCCGTGTTTAAAGTTTATTGTACTGAAACGTTATTTTCAATCTCCGTAATTCCCAAAGTCCTTCCTGTTACATCTTCGAAGCCTTAATAATCCAGAGTGTTCATAGTATAGTTATTATTAATCTTACTTTTTTGCACCACATCTCAAATCGACTATCTCTCTCTCTCTATCTCTGTAATATCGATGTAATACTTATATCATATATTATTAACCTATGTGTTTATGATTGACGATTTTATATTTGGGTTTTAAGCTGATAAGAAAAACACATCGAATTGTAAATATATACTCACTAGGTAGAAATCAGGTTAAATTATTATAATTATTATTAACTTTATTTGACACGCCACTTCAAGTACAAAGAACAATGTTACAGTGTAAGACCCAAAAAAGAGATAGAAATACAGACAAAATTCGTTGTTTAATAATCCATTTGTAACGGTCCAATTTGCTTCGCTTCACTCCGCTACTTAATAATGAATTAACTGTGGTTTTATCATCTGAAAATGAGAGTACATATTAAGCTAAATTATAGTTGGGTATATCTCTTGGGGCTGTATTGGGTAACATTATAGAAAATAATTTAGGATTCATTTTGCGACAATTTGTCAAACGAAATTACTTATAATGGTTGTATAAAAATACTAACACATCTGTAAGTCTTCCACACAGCAATGCAATAACTCTGACTTAGAAAAACGATACAAACCCTATATATATTAACAAATAAGAACAGGAATATGTAAAATCATTCGTTTAATTAATTTAATATTAATAAGTATAATATGATCAAAATAAAAAAATTATCTGCATTTGTTGGATTGGGGTAGGATGTTTAGATTTTGGAAAGCTATATACATTGCATAAAATTTCCTTGGTTTACTATTTGTTCGCTATATTGATAATACTTCAATATTTTGATATCTGCACCCTGCATTGGTTTTTGGCAGTGTGGAAAGCATTGAAAAGATTTTGGCTTGGTTTTCCTTGATATTATATTTTGTATTTAAATATTACCTTCTATTCATTCCTTCATACAAGAGAGAAATCTGTGTGTGGAGAAAGGAAAGTGACTTTCTGTTCTTCTGTTTAATAATATTCTTCGTGATTGTCAAGTGTGTGGAAATGCAATGCATTGCTTGAACCAGCCAACAATTTTGTGATAGATAGAAGAATCCTTGTTCCTGTTATATTATATAAATTATATTGCACCACCACGGATTCCTGGCCATGTTCTTTAAAGTTTATGCCAATATTTTAGTGTCTCGGGGCAATAAAGGATGTAATGTAGTAGAACTAGAACATAACAGGAGAGGGAATGGGAGAGAGAGAGAGAAAGAGGAAAGTACAGCAGCAGGGCATTAGATCAGACCACCCACGTAGTTTCTTTAGGCTATTTCCTTTTACCAGATCCACTTTCTCTACTTTCCTTCGTAGTTTTGTAGTAGAAGTAATTTTGGTTGCATGCCCTGACTTGGCTTGGCCTATAGAGTCGTCCATTATGACGACTCTCCGCTTTCCAATGCTTCGTTGACTTTCTCTACAACGATTTGCTAATGCTCTGACAATACCTTCTTGTTAGCTGCAAAATGAACCAAACAAGAAAAGCCAAATTGAACAAATTCAAATTCAATTAAGGATTTTCTACCAGCTTTTATTTCAAATGACCCCCTTTTCTATAAACTTACCTTTCATTATGCCTCCAAATGCACTGGTAATGTTCCTTCTCTCTCTGTTTTCATCCCTCTATTCTATTTATAATGACTTAAGGATTTAATTCAGTTTTCAAGTATATTATTATTGCATTCATAAAACAGATGGATACGCTAATCATATTTTATTCTACTACTATTTTATTATGGTATTATTTTAATATATTTAGGTTTTTTTTTACTTTTAATGCTTAAAGAAGTATTTTATTCATTTTTATTCCAACAGATTGTTACGCTAAATATTTTATATTACGCATTTATGAATTTGATATACTTATTATTACAGGTAGAAGAAAAAATTTGAAGTCACTGACACAATATTTTGTGCTTGCCATTTAACATGGTACATAAACAATATTGTAGGTTCAAAATAGTCAAAGATGTTAATAAAGGTTTAAATTAATTAATTAAACTTTGAAGGTAAATTAAATATAATTGTATAAGTGATTATGTAGAATATTACAGGATATGAATTACCAATGCGCAGGTGGTTATTCATTTCCTTTACAAACTTCCATCCTTTTTTCATTTGTTGGACATATATGTATATACACACACAATACTAGTCTATTCAACTAATATTCCCAGGAAGAACCAAAATTGGGAAACCACAGGAAAACGACGTTTTATCTGCACACATAATCGACAAGGGAAATGGCAGGCTAGGTCACGAGGGCCCCGTGTGGACAATCCCGCACATTACCCACTGAAAATCGATAGTTACCCATTCTCATCCCACATTCATGCCCACATCTATCCCTTATCTAAATTGCGTGATTATATATGCATTTTCGAAAATTTATTTCGATGGAACCCGATGCTTTCCCACATACATTCCAAATAGGAATGATGTAAGATTCTATTAAATCAATTATTTCGTAGCAAAGACATATCGCTGGAGAACTTCGATGTCCCCCAGCGATTATTATTAGCTTTTATTACAATAACATCAGTTTATTATACAACATTTATTACAACATAGTACACATTATGTAACAAAATTAAAAATAATTTCGATTAGTCAAATGAATGAATTAAAGGTAAGCACATATACTTTACTGGTTTATCTTTCATTGGTAATAGGACACACTTTCGCATCAGCATGTTTACGGAATATTGCTGCATATCAGAAAATACTTCTTTCAATTCAAATATGTATAATAATCTACTGTCAAAAGGATAGTTTTTCACCGGACCCTTAGATAAAAATATTTGACAATCTATTTCTATCTCATTGTTTTCATCAATATTTATCTGCCGAACTATAACGATTTCTCCAGCACTAGTCATGAAACAGTTATTGCCTTTACTATTCGAAATCATCATATTATTATAATAATATTTTTTGCATTTGCCATTTTTAACACCAACAGCGCCAATTTTACACGACTTTGTTTCAAACAAACCGTTGGACTCAATTTCAGATACTCTTTTCACCACTTGTTCTAGTTGCAGTTTTTGACCCCGAACCATTTTCTTTAATTTTTGCATATAATTTTCGAATGAGAAAGCACTGATAGCATTTAAACTTCCAAAATGCAAAGCGTCATCTGAAATATGAATGAGTGAGTGAACGTTATAAACCAGAGTCTTTTTTCCATAATACTTATTCATTAGATGTACAAACTTTGTAAGCAATGATTTTGCGAGTGCATTCCAAGTGCTATTTGAAGCATGTTTTGTAAGTAAAATAAATGTGCCAGAATGCATTAGCAAAAAATGGCGATACAAGTTATTAGGCAACACGGTTCTTAAGGCCAAAGGTCCAGTATATAATAAAAATTGCCTTAATTCTGTAGCTTTAAATCGTTTGATATCGCAGAGAGATCTCGGTTTTCGGGCAAATTCTTCTGGCATTGATTTTGACACAGATAACAAATAATTAGATATAGCATTTATTTTGGAAGATTGCAATCTGGTAGATAAAGGCCCCCTAATCCATATGTTTAATAATTTTCTAGTCACCCCTAAGCACAATAAATGCATATAGTCCAATACTACTTGCGTTACCAAACCTAACTCTAACTGTGCAAATGGAGAGATAGATATTCTGTGATCGTTTTCAAAAGAATTTTTAAATAAAGCATCTGATCTTAAGGAAGATTTTAAGTTTGTAAAAATCATTCGACCTTCATATTCCCCCTCATCCAAACACCTTTCACACCCGTGATGACCCGAATGCCCCTTACATGCTTTTATAAAGCTTCTAGCTGGGGCATCTGCGATAACGCAACTAATTCTAATAAAGTATTTATCATCGCCAACTACAACCCCTTCAGCTTCTAAAATTTTCATTTCTTCTATAAAAGCATGCATGAACTGCTGCAGATCACCTGGTTTACTCTCACCACAAAAGAGACCTACCAACAATGGCCTTGGATATATTGATTGGTCTAATTTAATTAGTATGGGCCACATATGCACGCCACTACTCTTACATATAGGCACTCCATCAGTACCGACAGTCAACGTTAAAATTTTACGATCAAAATATTTTGATTGTAAACGTTTTACAACAGGAAATTCACATTCTATTAAACCTTTCTTAGCCTCTTTAATCAGCTGGTCTCTGATTCCAAAATAAAAGAATTTTCCATTGCCTAAAGTAGAAATTTCAATATTTCTGGGGGTTCTTAATAATGTTTTGGAACAAACTGGTATAGTCTCAAGCGAACTAATAAAAGGTTGCACAACTTTCAGCAGATCCGATAATGCTGAATGCGTAATATTATGTTTTATACTCCATTCAGCAATAAGTTTTTTAAATGATTTTCTTTCTAATGAAATGCTGGTGTTCGGTACATTGTTATCCTTTTGACAGTTTTCCCAAATATTTTGAATTAAAGTAAAATACTCAGGACTAACGAACGTAACTTCATTGCATTTAAGTGGACTGGGATCACTTCTTAATGATACACTTGAAGAGCCATCGCAATTTATATTGCTACTTACTACACTACTTTCACTGCCGTTAATTATAGAATCCTCCTCGAAACTTTCATTCAGTGAAACTGCACTGTCGACGTTTTGAAGCAAAGATTCAACCTCAGTTTGAATTCTTCTTCTTTTGCTTCTGTATGACGTCATTGTTTCTCCGGACACGTTTAACTCGCCCACCTCCTAAGTCTCGAGAGTTTCGGAACCAGTTCTTTATTACCGTGAATATTTCGTCTTCGGAGGCACAATGAGAAATTGCGTTATTTCTGGTAGACGCTACAAATAAATAAATGCGTGCTTAACTTAAATACATACACATTAAAAACGTTCAATTTCGTTCTATTCAATTTTATAATTACCTATTATCACTTCTTCTAGCTTCAGATCTTTGAATGCAATTTTTTCGCCAGATCCTGTGTAATTGATTGCCTGGGCGAGGTCGGCGGAAAATAATTTCACAAGAATATTTCTGACAACTTTCGCTATATTTTTTCCTCCGTAGGACGAACACAATGATATCTGAAAGAAGAAACATTACATTTATTTCAAAATTGGCATGTTATAACAAATTTTTATTATAACAATTTTTTAACATAGTTGAAGATATAATTTATAAATAAACGATAAATTATACTGATAATAGGAAAATTAGTGTTTTATATAACGAATTATTGTTTACCAAAATATCTTTATTTTGACTCTCCAAAATCCACGATTCCAGACATTCTAAATCATCTTTAGTTTTTAACGGCAGATGTATGGGTATTTGGTTAACTTGATATGTCTGCGATCTATCACTGGTTGTAACCGTTCGAGCAAGGAGTTCTCTCATATCCAGTTTTATCTCAGTTAACGATGTGAAAACAGTTCTTTCGAATGCTAAAATTGAAAATTGAATTTAGCTTAAGTTTAATTCAGTGATTACTTAAAATATTTTATAACAGTGAAATTGTTACCGATTTGTCTTTGGAGAAGAGACGATAAAGTCACCGCTTCTGGCTCTAAACTGTTGTTTTGATTTTGTTGGCGAAAACCGAAGCTCTGAGAAGTTGTTGCCTGATTATTTGCGTCCACATAGATTTCGTTCTCATGGTTTAGATTTTCAATGTCATCGTGTGAAATTTGAGAGCTTAATCTGTTCAAAGTAGTTGTTGTTCTAGATAGTGGAGACGACTGGCTTTTATTCTGAGCCTCGGAAGTGGCAACTTCGTATTCTGAATCGAATATTTAATAATATTGAGTTTCTTGTTTAATTACTTAATCCAATTCTAAGCAACAACTTTTATTACATACAACATTATTGTATATGTTACCTTGAAATGTAAAAATTGGAGTCGTTGGTGCAGCTAAATTAAAAGAACCTTCCTCGCTGTCTTTATCTGATTCGCTGGAGTCATCAGTTGTAGATGGACTAGGTTGACGTTTCCGTTTCGTTGATTTTGGATTTTTGCGTAATATATTTCGCTCATTACGTTGTCTACTGTCAATGTCACTTGTTTCAACATTTGATCCGAGTTCCTCCCTGTGCTCTAAGATTTTTCCAAGCTCATAAGTCTCCACTAAAACAGATATAAATAGATGGTGTTAAATTTTAAATTATTCATTCACGAGTAATATTTATAATTTATAGATTAATAACACAAACTGGTTTTTTTACCTGCAAAATGTTTTATTGCGACATCGTATTCTTTCCAATCCGGTTTAGGGGCTTTAAGTTTTTTTATGCTATTTGTTAAACCTGCAGTGGCTCTTGAAGGCCATTTACATTTTCGGTTATTTCCACATAACCATGTAGTTGGAACCAACTGAACGGTGTTGTCCACCAAAAACTTAATTACGGCAAACATTAAATAGTGGCATTTGCAAAACAAACTTATTGTGAAATTTTTCAGGACACAGTTGTAGTCCGTTACAACTGATGCCGAACGCTCGTATACTCCAATCAAATTTAGACGGTTGGAAGTTGTGGGTGTCACGTGTAAGAAAACTAATAATTATTTACCACTTAATTCCCACATCGTT
The DNA here is from genome assembly GCA_019776165.1 of Pogonognathellus flavescens. NCBI lineage: Eukaryota > Metazoa > Arthropoda > Collembola > Entomobryomorpha > Tomoceridae > Pogonognathellus > Pogonognathellus flavescens. The sequence continues at coordinate 35,542 of JABASD010000689.1, read as the reverse complement.
TCCATATGGGAAGTAGTAGTACTCATTTAATGATTTTATGCCCCTGTTGGTCCCATGTCGTTTACCAACCTAATTTCTATCCGTTTTGCTAACTATTATGATACACCATTCCAGTTTGGGATGTTTGTGGTTTTCATGTGTAAACTAAAATGTGGGAAGCGTAAACTTTTCCCTCGATAATATGACGCAGCGCCCTAAAAATTGCCCTCAGTAAAACCCTTCCCACACTGTTCCCTCAAGTTCCACTTGATTCCTACAGTTTTCCCACCAATGGTTCTTCCTGGGATTCGGACAAACCCCAGTAGTATATTCATTCATACTAAAACACACACACACTTTTGCAACAACAAATACGACGTTACTACCAACATACCACTCTGACTGTCTGACTCTACAGCGGCTGAAGCTGAAACGCACATACGTAAAACATTTCACTGTTTGGGAAAAGTTTCCGCAAGGAATTGATTGAAGTAAAAAGACGAAATTATAGGCAATCCTACCTGTGAGTCATTTCTCTGTATTTGTATGCTTCTTCTCTCAAAGTAACAGAAAATGGACTGACAGTCATAACAGAGTACTGGAAAAATAATGTTCGTAATATTATAAATCATGATTAAATAAATTGTTACATTATAATTTTATGTATCAAAATTCACTTTAAAATTGTATAAGCAATTTTCCCACTTAAAAAGTTTTTTCATCCTGTAATTGATTTAAGAAACACAATAATACAGATAATTCACTTTCTTTTAGTACAGAACTTACTGGTACTTGTAATACGCACTAAAATAGTTATTGTAATCTCATGTTTATATTTTATTACTGATGACTGCGCATTGAATATATATTGGGATTTTGGAAAGTACAATAAAGGCTGGTACATCAGACCTAGTCATTTTGGGAATTACATAGGCAATGCTTTAATAATACGGAACACCTGTATGTTTTCTTGAATAGTGTATGATTTAATTCTGATAAACACTGTGCAATATTTACCAACAATAGAAAGAGAGAGACAGGAAGACAAACAAGAAGAACATAGAAGCAACCCACACAATGATTAAATAAAGTAGCGATAAGCAAAAGGCAAACCTGTCTGTGTACATCACGAAGCACAGTAGGTAATAATTGCAAGCAAAGTTTTGCACAATAGAATTCAAAGTATATATAGAATAGAATAGCAAGAAGTAGCTTATTTGTTGTGTGTGAATTCTATTGTGGAATTTGTATTGTAATATAATGGAGCAAATTCGCGGAGAAAGTACTTACGTGATTCGATTGTTACATTTTGTGCTGTGTAGAATGAAACGATATAAATACGTTCAAAATGCAAAGTAATACAAATATTATAGAGATATTTCATTAGTATTTTGCCATAGGTTTTAGTAAATACTACTACACTGGAATATGGATGGTGGTTGTATTTTGTATGGGACGGTAATGGTGATATTGAATCATCGTCATTGGAGAAGCATCCGCCCAAATTATAGATAAGTGAAGGAAGCATTCATTAATCAATGTAGGCAGACACAGGCACTCCGGAAGGGTGATAAATAATCCAATTAAAATTACATGGGTGGTCTACTCTATTCACTTATAAACAGCTAGGCCTACCAGTCAATATTTTACATAATTATTATGTCTTCTTCCCTCTGCCATAATGTGACTAGTCCGTGGCGTAGTATACAAGGCACAATCTGCTCCACACTTCACTTTCCATTTACTTTGTCATCCTAAAATGACCGCATTCACTTTTACCTGTATAAGTCCTCTTTATAGAAATGCATTATGCAAGCAAACAGTATTAAGTACCACAAACGTACACAGATTTCACATACTACTGTCTTAACATGTAAATGTGTGTCTGTATATTATCTTAAAGCATTTATATAGGTGGTAATGTTTACAATTATATTTATTCACGTTTTAATAGTGTAGAATTGGTTTCTGATTCTTGTGCAGAGAAATCAATATTTGAGATTTGAGCAAGATCTACCAACGCTTCCGCTTGATTATGCTTTATGTAGTAGATTGCCTTCCACAATGGCCTGTGCTTATTATTCCAAATAATATTAGTCACTCAAAGTTGAAATATCATAGATAAAGAAATCTCTGTTTAGTAGTGCAAAAATCTACAGCGTTTGACGAATTATTTAATGCAGTAATGCATGATAAAAATTATTAAGTTAAAGTATTTCAATAGAGTTTAGTATATACGTACTCATAGCTGCAATTAACGTCAAAAATTTTCTATCTTCCTTTATTCTGTACTACTTATAATGATCAATGCAGTTAAACAAAAGTTACAAAAGAGACTACATGTGCAGCTTATTTGTCATAACTATAAATCTGAATGAGAAATATTCTATTCATATAAAGAATTTTAGTGTTCTTGATTTCACTAGATTACTGATAGATACTGTCATGTGTGTTGTCTGAATTAAAAATGGATTACTGTATTAATCCCTTGTCAGATTGTTTTTAAACTAAATAAAAAATGCTTATTTTAGATTCTTGAAAACTATAAACGTACGAAACAAATATCTCCATTCTCCAGTACTGATTTAAGAAATATACTATGCACAGTTTTATTTGAAAGCAAAAAACGGGTGATGGGTACAAAAAAAATGTGTAATAGTTTTGTGGAGATGTAGATTGTGATGATAGTGTTTGTCGCATCCTTTGTACATGTACATTTTACATAGGACAGTCGTGACTTGATAAAATGTGTGCTCCTCTGAAAGAAAGAGTAATAAGTTAAGGAACAAGGGCAAGTAATGATAACGTCATTGTATAAAGTTAAGTGTTTGTTTCACAGTCAGTCAAGATTGGCTTAGCACTAAAGACTTGACTGGCAAACTTTCTGAAATGTGACATTCATTAACTGTCGCAGAAATTCTTGAGTTTTTGTCATTGTCCTATATATGTCTCCGTCGCAAGCATACATGGGTGGCATTGCCGATCCAACAGAATACCAAAGCTTCTTTGCAAAGAAAAGAGAAATCTAACGTACAACAATATATCTATTTACATTTATAGAGACATATAAATATATCTACCCTACAATATTACTATATAGGTATATGAATATAGTTTATATAGATATATCTATTATCTATATTAGCGGAAAGTCAAAATGATTTGTTATATTCCTATTTCCCACATATACAGGCACTATACATTCTATATAAGTATACTACAAATAGTCTGTGTGTCTTTGTTCTTAAATTGTAAGTACATACCGTACTAAATGAGAAATTCCATTCCGCTATAATCTACCCGGGTTCTTTGACATATATGCGTTAAATAGATGCGATATATACTATTTTCTTATATATGAAACGGTACATGACGAACTGAGAGGAATGATGGAATCGGACAGGGAGCAAAGCAACAATGTCACAGAGTAATGAACTAAATGGACTCGCAGACATGATATAACACAATTTCCCTCGTTTTCACTGTTTCCACTTGAGAAAGCGAAAATTCCTTGGGAAACTTTGGCAATAATACTAATCACCATTTTATTTTATTACACGCAAGAACCGAAAGTGGAGATATAACATGGATATACTATATAGGTAGTAATGTATTTATATATAGAGCTGGGGATATATATGTATGGAGAAAATGTGGATATATATAGTGGGACATGACACGAAATGACTTGGGCAATCAAAATAAAAGACTCTATCAATTCCTCAGTCGTAGTAAATAAATATGTAGGTAGTCTGAGACATTTCACTTTTCCAGAGAGACGGGAGAGACACTTATTAAGTGGGAATTTTGGGTGAGCACGTTGTGCTTGACTGGGCTTGTCCGCTTCTGACGCAGCATCATCCGTGCCTTTCTCCATGACAAACAACCACTCACTCTCATTACACAGTTATCTTCTCTACTTACAATCTGTCTTTCTTCATTACACCACAATCCCACTTTCTCCCAACCCAATTGACACAGACTTCAAAACTACCCGAGAAATTACATCAACCAGGTGCTAATTTCGTTACTCGTGATTGCTCCTCTCCTAATACCCCGTGGAAAATCAAACTTCCACAATCACGCCAAAATTACTTCCTAGAATCTCCTCCTTTCAGTTTTACCATATAGCGGTTTAATACTATGGTAAAGTACTATAGTATGTATAGATTATGGATTTACTCATTTAAACAGAGTAAGCAAATGAACACTTCTTAGTAAATTATGACAATTATTTGTGTTACATTTTTTAATAATTCAGATAAAAAATGAATTTATTTAACTTTAACAAGCTTTCCACAGAAAATTCTGACTTCATCGGGTTATAATACACATGAACTGATTTTCCAAGTTCATTAAATAAGAATCATTTGAATATCATGTACTATTGATTCATGATGTTACAATTTTCTGTCTGTTACCAAACTTCTAGTATTTTATTCCAGCTGTCAGCGTGAGCAAATCTGTGTAATCAACGTAAGATAGATTTAAAGATAGATTGCAAATAATTCGCTTAGGCGTTTTAGATATTAAAATTTATTTCATATCTGTTTATTATGTTTATTCAGTATATTTAATCAGTTTACATACGTACTTACATAATGTGGGAAGATCTACTCTGTAAACTGTAAAAGAATGCCGCAGAAATGTTTTCGATCAAAATGAAAATGAAATTAAGGAGAATGAGAATGGTATACTATTTTATTTCCGTTTCACGATTATCAATTACATAAAATAAGTGTCTATTTAAATGTAAGCTTTTACTATAGAACATGGTATATAATATATATGTACATTTGTATTTCAGTGATGCATTACACGGGGTCATGAGTTAAATCAACATACAGATATAGGACACACTAAAAGGTCAAACAAACTCTGTAAGTTGTAACATGATTGTTACTTATTAGACTACAACAGAAAAGTAAACTTACGTAAATAAATGTAATAATATAAGTAATGCTTCTTCTACTGCACGATTGGTTGTCAAAGAAGCTTTGTGCTTAAACTGTAGCTCTTTTGCAAAAAAATGCGACTGTTTCTTACTAAACTCATAAATCTGCGACGTACTTCGTAATTTGAGACGCATTTGCTTTATACTACAGTGAAACGCGACGAAAACATTTTTTGACTTGTTTGTGTTTTCCTGTTTTGATGTTTTACTTACATCATCGCAGTGGAGCAGAACTAAACGCTCGCAGTTTCTTTTTATCCTTTCTTTCCAACTCGTACAATTTATAATATTCTTATCCTTTTACTGTAAACTGTACAGAGAAGCACACGACACTCCACATTACGTACCTATATGGCTTTGTGTTACATAAACTTGAGGAATTTGAGTCAATGTTGATTATATACATGTAAACTTTTCTTTTCAAAGCTCCTTCTCTTACTCTGCTAAATATGTAGGCATTTTTGTTAGTTAAATTGTTAATTAAGGTTATTCGCCTATGCATACTTAAAAAACCGGTTTCACTGATGGAAATTGTATGTACATTTATTTACACAGATGATGGATTTGTGTGTAACAAATCTTTGTATCTGTATAATAACTATATAGGTATACACACGGCGAGTAAAAGTAGTAGATGATGCATTTGTTCTTATTAGAGTTATTTTTTGGTGTGATACTGCAAATCTTCATTGCACGTCGAAATGTCTGTATGATGGCATAATAGAAAATGCACAGTTTTGTGTTGAGTTTGATTTCATCTTTTTATCCTGTATGTTTACGTATGCATGACTTTGTGTAGAAATATGTGTAGATCCCATCTGTTCCCAGCAAAAAGCAAAGAGGAGACCCACTGAATGCTTTTCCATGTTATGTTATGATATTTGTGTGTAGTCAAGAGGAAATTTCAGATGAGACGTCGTCGTCGTCGTAGTTCCTTCTGTCTTCGGTCTCTCTCTCCTCCTGAGAACTCTCTACTCTTCCAGATTCATGTATCCGTTGTAATATGTGTATTTCTAAACTGAAGAAAGTTACTCACTCAGCTGTGCACCATACTACCACAATATCTTTTACGTTTCTCTGTCGAAACTTTACCATGGTAGAAATTCCTTACAAATCCAATCCCAGCTGTGCTCCTGTTCTTCTTCGTCTTCTTCTGGCTGGCTTCTGTCGCCTTGCTTTCACTATGCATGTTCTTACACATTATATTTATTATAATAATACTCACTTGTCTGGTATGTATCTCTTCCTATATTATATTATTCTCTAATACATGCAACTCTCTTTGTTTTCTGCCCGTCTATAATATTCCCGTAGTAGTAGTAGTTCTTCTTCTTCTTCGCCTGTCATGAAACGAAGAGACTCGTCACGACGGCATTGCTTTCCTGTAAAATGTGTGTGTATAGTTTATAGTCGTGTTTTGATTTTCTCTTTTGCTTTCCCCAATGTGCACTCATGCCAATGACGCTTCTCATGCTTTCATATCCTCTCCTATCCTTATTTCTCCTAAAACTTCTTAACTCGATATATATGTGCATGTATTATACACATAGATGCTTTGCAAGCTGTAAGAACAAGAACAACCAGAGCTTTGCAGAAAATCTTTTGCCTTGAGTGAAAGTTGCCATTTCTCGGCGAAAATCTGTTTCCTTCTATTTAATATCCAAGATATACATTCATTCATTGTAGTACATTTTGTATGGAAGATTGTAGCGTACCGCATATATTTTATCGGCACATGTGTCAAGCATAATAAAATACAATCCTGTGTGTGCTTAGACATAGGTGCCTTCTCTTTCTACTCTACTAAGTTGTTGGCAATGTATGTTTCCCATAAATTATAATATTTTCCCGTATTTGTACAGAGAGAAATTGAATTATAATATCGCAATCGCTCCGTCTCGGTTGTAGTATAATATACTAAAACCTAAAATTGAACTTGGTATTATTCCTTACTAAAATATATAGCACTTTTATGCAAATGTTTAATATTTCTGTCTTGAAGGCATATATTATTCTCTTAAAAAGATTCCAAAAGTAAGTAGGTTGATGATAAGAGAGGTAGGTAGGTAGGTAGAAAATAGGTACGAAGTACATTACGATGTTTATACAACACTCTCTCCAGGCAAAACCAACTGGAATTGTTTCTCGGGTTTTTTGTTTCCTTTTTAGTCGGTTTAAATAAAATACGTAGTACTAGTGGATTGTACATATAGGATACACATACAGGGAAAACTATTATAGTTCATGTGAGAGGAGAGGAATGAGAAAAGACGCAATAATATATGTATCTACGTATATACAAAGCTAAAAGCTACATGTTGTCAGAGTTTTAAAGTTGTGATCTGAGCAGAGTGAGTCTAAGTGGAGCTAAAGGGCAAATGGCAAACAAAGAAGACAAATTGTTCGCACACACAACAAGACAGCCAAGAGTTACGTGCACCTTCCTACGTATCATACCCAAACTGATGCATTTGCATACACACAGACGCTTCCCTATACAATTCCATGTACCTATATATCTCGATCTCTCTTTATATACGTCATATAGTTATATAAATACGTATCATGTCCAAATATATATACAAATACATACGAAATGGATATAATAGTGAAATAGTATGTAATTTTAGGTTAGATATTTTCACGAGATTACACTGTAACTGTATTTCTGTTCCTCCTACGTATTTCTATAGAAGTATGTACATATAGCGGACCAGTTTGACGTATTCTATATGAGAAAGCTATACGCTACTGCTATTAGTACGGGTACTAGACACACAAAATGAAATAAATCTGTGATGTGATCTTCCCAGTTTAGTGTAATATATGTTACGATCATCTGAGAGCACCTCTGGTGTGTCTTTTCGTATATACTAGGCGAATTGTACAGAAACTTCCAATGGTATATACTAGTAGCTCCGGTTTTGCATGCATTAGAGACTACTAAATATTTAGGCACGGGTCTCGTAGTTCTCTCTCTCTCTGCTAGTACTACCATATGGTATTAGTAGAATTGTCGTTGTGTATAGATGTACAGAAAGTAGCAGTGCTGGAGAAAGTTGAAAGTAAATCGAAGCAACGGATGTAGTTGAGTAGTGTGCATTTGCATCAGTGTCTTTTAATGGGAATGCCATTACTTTGGATTCACACGACGAGCAGGACGACACACACAGAGACCTGCCAGACCGCAATAGTAACACTAACACTACGGGAAATAAATAAAACGGCAAAGCATCTGCTATGAGCATCTCCACGTATTTTATTCTACACTACCGAATATATTTCTACATACTTCTTCACTTATTTATATTTATAATCTATAGCTTAGAGAAAACCTACTATGTGTATAGTGTATAGGTACAAATGCAAAAGTTCTATATAGTTATATAGGACATGTTAATGTAAATGGAATTATATAGTGCATATGGACTAATACAACATAAGTTTGAATTGTGAGTGTTGCAGCGAATGTTTCGGGAGGGATTGTAGACGATGCACACAGAGAGTGAGTTGTTTAAGTTAAGAGATGCAAATGGGAAAGGACCATGACCGATGATAGTTGCATTGTGTACCAGTACAGTTGTTACATGTAAATATATAAAAGTAAATTCAGAATATGTAGATATAGCTACTAAATGTGGGCTTGAGGTGACATGGGAATGGAAATTCCTATGTAAAAAATCCATCTCTTTTACAGTCTAATTGTCAGTTTAACGACAGCAAAGGGCACGAGGTGGCCTTTTGTCCAACCTTACATTTCTACATTACTATATAAAATAAGTAAAACACTATATGTATTTTCTCTTTCTTTAAAATGTACTATTACTCCTGTTTTTTGTATTCTATCATGAATGGAGTGTTTGTATACTTATTACTACTTAGCTTGTACACAGAATGATACTTTGACGTATAATGCGGACACTTGGATGCACTGAAGAGAGTTTTTGTGTTTTCGGGAGAAAACAGAGCACAAAGCTTGGTTGTACACAAAGTGACAATAAAACGTGTTGGTTTTTACGTTTTCCATCTCTTTATTCCTCACTCTATGAATACTAATACACATTTTAGTGTTTTATTGTCACTTTCTTAGCACACACACATGTAATGCATTGCCTCCCACTTTCCGCTGCTGTATAGCCACACAAATTGTCATGTGTACCTATAATGCATACATTTATCTGTAGCAACATGAGTTTAGAATATTATGTGCTGTATGAGAGTCAGAGTGTGTGAGTGTGCATTCAGTGGAAGAATTGCAGTGCAGTGTGAAAGTGAATGTTGTGTGTTTGAATGTGTGCCCAGTTGTATTCTGTAATATTGAATAAATTGTACATGTTGCCGTCATAAATGGGAAATTCAGCCCGGACGACTTTCTCCGTGTTATTTCCATTACATTATATTACATGACTTGACACACGGAGCAATAAGACTGTGTGAGTGTGAGAGTCAGTACTCTTAGTCAAATGGAATGTGTGTGGTCCGTATATTTTATATGTAGGAGCAAGTGGGTTATTTGTAAGTGCAGTAGCAGAGGTATAGTGTTGTGGTTGTGTGTTGTAAGTGTAAGGTTTGTTATTCGGGTGAGGAAAATAAAGGAATATTTATGTAAGGAAGGAGAAAGAGAGAGAAGACTAAGGTGAGGTAATATTTGGTGTGGTTGTGAAATAGAAAGAGCTACTAAATACCAAGTGTAAAAAAGAAATTCAACTGTGGAGTATAAAGAATGAGGAGAGAGAGACTTGTATGTTCTTCTCTCCGGTCCTGTCCTCCCATTTCCATCCCCATTCACATTTAACATAAAGGCGTCAACTGGAATTTCACGACATCTCCGTGAAAAGACGCTGATGGGAGATTAGTCTCGTAATGAGTTGTCGTAAAGTCTTATGTATATTACACAACCCAACTGCATTGCATGCCTCCCTCATATTCTCTCACTCATATCATCCACACAGATTCCTATGCGACACATAAATACAAAAATGTGTGTAAGTAATACACATGTTACCGTCAATATTGAAATACATATACATAATACACTATACTCATCAGCCTATCAATATCAGTGGTTACGACAAATCTGTATAATATGTTCACACAAATTGTTTTTGAAACCTGAAAATATTTTGTAGGCTTTAATATAACAAACACAACAATTATCTGAAATATTAAATGTCTTTGTGGGTTAATATTAATAGATCACAGTTAACAGTAGTTTTAAAATTACAAGAATTTTTCTTATTCATTCAGTAAAATAAGTTTAAGTATGCTAAAATAACTTTGACTTTGCATCTGCTAATTTGCAAAACCTAGCCGGATCACATGAATCTAATTGTTATGTTCAACAAATAATTTCTTCAGCCTAAAAATACTTCGCAGACTTTGATGTAAAAAATATTAACAATTAAATTGCTAAAAAATATGGATAGTACACATCTGTGTTATGCGTTAATACAAATTGTTTTTGAAACCTGAAAATATTTTATAGGCTTTAATATAACAAACACAACAATTATCTTAAATGCTAAATGTATTTGTGGGTTAATGATAGTCCACAGCTAAAGTTTTAAAATTACAAGAATTTTTCTGATGCAGTTAGAAAAATTAGTTTAAGTATGCTAAAAAAACTTTTGCTTTGCATCTGCTAATTTGCATAAAGTAGCAGGATTACACGAATCTGTTTGTTATGTTCGACAAATAATTTCTTCAGCCTGAAAATACTTCGTAGACTTTAATGTAAAAAATATTAACAATTAATTTGTTAAAATTGTCCAGTCAAAAGTCTACATACAGTTATTAAACGTTAAAGAATTTTCCTTGTTAGCTTAGAAAAAGTTTTTTAAGTATGCAAATAACCAATTTGCTTTCCTGCCTTTGGCTTTTTGCCAATCTGTTTTAGAATTTTACCTATTAACTCATTGCATTCGCCTTTTGTTACAAATATTATAAGTTACATTGAAACCAGTAGTTGCAGTATTCAAGAAGACGAATTGTGATATTTGCTGTAACTGGTAACATATCTGCGATATATTGTTTGCGATACGTGTGTGTAACTGCAACACTCGGCTTGAGTTTCACTCTGTGTGAATGACTTTGTGTGAAAGTGAGATGGAGAACGAAGGACGAGAGAAATTGTTCTAGTTAAACTAACGTTACCTTACTTTACTTTTTCCACACCGTGGCTTAACTTTCTAAGAGTGCCACCACCACCACACCATGGCATAGGATCCTTCACAGTTTATACTGGTTGATTTGATATATAAGTACCTAATAGACAAGTGCACACACAGACACGTTAGTGTTTCTATTCGGGCAGACAGATAGAGATGGAACGCCATATGGTGTGACAGAAAACCTTTCACAACTCACAGCCTTAGCCCACATTCCACTTATTACCATTGTAATGCTAAGACATTAGTAGTTGTACTAGCACTAACTAAAAGGCTCTTAAGAACTTACCTCGTTATTTCATCATATTAAATTTCAACCCAACACCACTGCACTATACACACCACTGCAGTGCCTTTCCCATTATAAATAACATTCTTCCATTGCATCCCCTTTTACCATACAACTGTCTGTCTCTTTCTCTCTCTCTCTTTCTGTCTCTACTCAACTTTCTCACTTTGTTTTTTATATTTCTGTTTAACTTTCACTGTGCAATGTAACCGATGTACCTATATACCGCTCTTTTTAGTTCCAATTCCCAGTATGCAGTGTATATGTAATAATAATTTTACATTACGACTTTCACAATGATGGAGGTGGAACACAACTGTAATTAAACGGACTAGGCTTTATCCTAAAATCCTAACGCTTACGACAAAAGTGTAGTAATACATAATGCGAGCAATTTTAAATGAGCAATGCTGAATTTAAGTTGTTAAAGACAAAATTTCAGCTTAAAGATTCAGGCCTTGTTCTTATAGAAAAATAATATGTTAACAAAAGTAGAACTGTAGAATTTTCATTCTTTGATTTATTTAATTTTTATTATTATTACAGAGTAATTACTCAAGTTGAGATTAGCATTAACATTCTTTAAGCCCAAGTAAGTGTATGTAAAAATGTCTTTTTGTACTTTGTTACTTAATTAAGTACTCTGTATGCTTGATGGTGATCATTCTTCCCCTCCTCCTTCCTCATTTCTGTACTCCTCCCTTGCTTTATTGTCCTTTATTGTGTGATTACAAGTTTTCATGTCAACGCAGTGAAATCTGTCTTTACAATTCCAAGTAATGCGACATCATACGAAATTATTACAATCTCCGCATTTCACACATGTCTGCATTCTCTGTACACAAATTACAATGTACCATGTACTTTGTACTGGTAGCTTTTCGCTGTATTGTGCTTAATTAGAGTGAAAAGTTCAGCCGTACTCGTTTCTACATACAATAATAGTTGACTAACTGCTTTTTACAAAAATAATTAGCTATTGTGCCAAAATTCTGCTGAATTTTAAGAAAGGCTGACATTGTGAGTTATAATGTAATCTATTATCTTTCCAAAACTTAATCTGCAGTATATTTCTATTTGGCAAAACCCGTTATTTTTGCAAAAAATTAATTATGGCAGTAGAATTGTAAAAGCATGAAAATTATAAAAGTTTCTTGTTTGCTTTAGCATTTGTTTGAGTTTGCCTGTAGTATTGTGCTTACTGTGTGTATACATTTTGCTACTCCTCTCGTGTGTCTAAATTCTAAAAAGCTAGTTTTTTCATTTTTTTTACTTAAAAGTGAAATAATACAATAGAGCGGGTAAACTTATAATTCGGTTGTATACATAGAAACACTGTTTAGGTAGATATAAAGGAACCCGGTGGTGGCTGTGTAAGAGAATGAATTTGGGGATTTTTTAACTGTGTGTTGTATGGAACTCTGTATGTGTATTTTTTGCGGAGAGAGAGAGAGAGAGTCCCCGCACAGCGCATAGAGAGAGAGTGGTTTGGTGTAGTAGTAGTAATAGTGGAGTAGTAGTGGAAATAATTGGCTTTCGGCCAGCCAAGCATCCAAGCCAAACAAACCAAAGAAATTAAAGAGGAGCTTGGTATTTGGGAGGTTCGCATTGGGTAGAGCCAGTAGTGATCAAGAGAGTATTTGTATGTGGCTGTGCACTTAAAATTGCCTCGGCGTCTCGTTTTAATAGCAAGGCTACTGCTCTTCTGGCCTAATATGAGGAAATTATATGGATTCCAGTAGGTAATTGTGAGCTTGCAGTCAATTCCTCTTGTCATCTTTAAGAAAGTGGAAATGCGGCGAATAAGCGCATTCTACAGCGGTTGTGTGTCTGAGTGCTAAAACGAGGTCAAACGCTGATCCTCATGAACTAACAGTAATGATTGGAGTCTCTCTCTCTCTCTCTCCTTCTCTAATCCTCCATGTGTATAGTATTTAGTGTCTGGGTCTATTTATTTACTGGCAAAGAGAGGCAATTAGTTAGTTGACTTCAGTCTTGAAGACTCTTTGAGCAAATTGCTCGTTTTGCTCCCAGCAGCAGCCCAATACTTTTTCTACAATCATCTTCTCATCTCCATTCATCCCAAACGCCTCTTCATACGCAAATTTCCCTTTGCTAAAACTAAAAGCTCTCTATAGACTCTCTTCTCTTTTATTTATGTATATAGACAAACATGGATTTTATAATAGTATCGGTATATATGGGAAAACACAAAGGGTATATATTTGTATTATTAGTAGGAGAAAATTCTATGTCATGATAAGTTAAGGTTGAGTTAGAGTCTCCAAAATGAAAGTTACTTCCATATAGAGAGAGAGAAAGGAAATAGGGAGCTGGAGAGTGTCATAGAAGTATGAAGAATATTTTTGTTCCTTTACAAGAAGAAGGAAGATGAAACGAACGATTAAGTTAACGAAGAAATATTACTCATACCTGACCAGAATTACTCGTAGTACTTAGACTTTTTGCAATCTCCAAGTTTTCATCTTCATTATAATCTGCGTTTTTTCACCCAGGGCCTTGGACTGCCAATTATTTACTTCTCAAACTGACTCAAAGCTTCATAGACTGTAGTTTTCATGAATTTTACGTTCAGGATTAATCTGTGTATTTCATGCATCACTTCTATATACAACTGTTCTCACAGAAGAGTGAAATACTAATAATAATCTTCCTGGGCAAAGTAAAAGTACCTACAGAGTAAAAGCTCTTCTCAAATAAATGAACAACTGCTAATGCATGAAGTGAGGAACATATGGCTTGTGTCTAGTTTGGGATTGAGGATCACAAGAAAAGACTTGAGATTTTCTCAAATTTCTCCTTCACTTGTAATTCTCCGTCAGAAAGGAATTGAAGTTCATGTTTCGTCTTTATATTTGTAATGAAATGACGCTATATAGGTACTACTATACTACGTGTATAAATCTCATATGATTCATAGAGAGATTTACATCAGGTATATAGTATTATATGATTCATATAGATATACCTTTATAAAAATACACAGAGAGAGATTCCAGTAAGCCGACAGGAAGTGTGTGTGTGAAATTCGCTGTAGGTATTATACCTACTGTTTTGAACTCTTGTCTTTATGTGTGTGGATGATGTCCGCCATAACCAACTACACTCTGTATGTATTTCTGTATTGTGTGTGTTACGTATTAGTCTTTCGTCTTTGTGTAGTAAAAATCTGTCTTTTACAACTACAACCTTATAAAAGTACATACTTTATTACTGTATATACTGTATTTTTACAGTATATAGAAATATATAAAGCTTTACCAGAGTATTTTTCTGTTTTTTTTGCTTTTATCGTTGTATAGGAAGTGATTCTGTATAAGTCAGAGTACAAAGAAAAGCCTGAGATGTGTAATTGTAGCAGGAGATCTAAAAACTACGTAGAAGTACACACCCATACTCATAATACACCTCCATAGGTAAAAGGAAGGAAGAAGAAAGGCTGTTAAAAGTGTGTGTGGTAAAGTTTGCTTTGCTTTGGCATCATTTGGGTGGTGGGATTGGCGGTGGTGGTGAAGGGTATGGCAGGAAGGAGTCTGGTCGTGGAGTTGCTTAGAAATTGTTTTCAATTTCCATGCGGAGCACGTAAAGTACGGAAATTGTTCTTTGATCACAGGATGACTACTGCCACAAGTAGACCATGCAGAAAGGTTATTAAGAAGAATACCAGGGACTTTAAACTACTACCGATGATGATAGCACACAGTCTGCCTTAGTTTCTCCACTAATACATACACTTGTATACTACGATGTACTACCACCAGAGAAATTTGTTCCAAAGGTACATAGGTGTATAGTGTATGGGTAAAAGTAGTTCAGGGTAAACATATATATCAAAGACAGATGAATGAAAAGGAATGGAGCAAATAATTTGGATCTCTGGATCGCAGATGCTTATTGCCCTCATGTCAAATACAAGGTGGGACTTCTGATCTCATTTTTTTCTTCTATAAAGGTGAAACGACTTGATTCTTCCGTGGAATTACAAAGGAGTGATAATAATGCTTAGAGTTCGTTTCGTGAGTTATTTAATGACTGAGCAAAATTATAGAGCGCATAAATTAAATGCGTCTTAATGAAATTTCAAATAGATGGTACTGTGTAATTTTGATATTTTTCCCACTTGTTAAGATTTAAGGAATAAAGAATATTGAGAAAGTTGATCTACTTTATTGGAGTACCTACATAGATGATGAATTGACTTGATAATGCAATTTTCTATTACTGCGTGTGCCCCTGATGTGATTTTCTCGGGGGTTGTGATAATACAAATAGAGGAGAGAAGAAATTTGTTGGAAAAGGGGGACAATTTGAGAGTAATTACACGTACAGGGGAAGTAGACCAGGATGATGCAATTAATGAAGGCCGCCTCGGATGATTACGGTTGATTATGTCTTTGGGAGTCGGAAATGATACGGGATTATTATAAAAATGTCCAATTCATTTCACTCTATCTGTAGTAAAAGTAATGATTGTACGCAGCAGGACTACGATGGATGTTATAGTGTCTGCCTCGTAGATAGATAGACAGAGCGAGGCTAAAAATAGATGGGATGGGTATATTAACATGATCTTTATGTGTATAGTTCCTAGAGAGAGAGACTGGAGAGAGAGAGAGAGAGGAAACGTCACAATGTCATTACATTACACAAGATCAGCATTCGAATAGTCGAATTACTGGAGTTTGGAGTTTGGACTTGTAGCCCGAAGCTGTATATTGTACATTGTGTAGGAATATAATGCAAAGGAATGCCTCATCTCTGTGTAGTAATAATGTACTAAAGCGAAATAACATTACAACAAAGATATTATCCAGAAATACTATTATTTTAGTGTAGGACTGGAGTATGGTGGGGAATTCTGGAGAAGAATTGTATGTGTAGTACTCTGTGTTTCGGAGAGATACGAAGAAGATGTCTGGCATTAAATTTATTTGTGATAATGTTTATAGGGACAGTGTTGTTGGTAGTAGTAGAAGTGCGCTCTCCTTGTGAGTCTGTAAGTGTATATTGCAAATATGATTATGTGCAGTTATTTGGGAAATGGGACTGGATATCTTTTTGATGTGTTTCGGGTATTATTCTATTAGAGCGAGTGTTGTTGATATTTATGAATGCAGTTTGTTTGTGTTTGTGTTGGTTTTCAGTTGAATACTTGTCTGGTGGTGCTGTCACTGAGGCATCTGCTGGCTTTGAGAAAGTTGTGGCATGACCCATCCGTGGATGTGGACGAAGACACTTTGGACGAGAAAATCATCAGCAGTGGAATACGAGCGTCGGCCATGCTGTTGCCTCTCTTAGCCATAATGTGGTTCCTGGGAGTTGTGGCACTGGAGAATGCTACTTCCATATTCTTCCAGCTAGCCGCAGCTGTTGCCAACATCGCCTTGGTAAGATTTCGCATTTCACTATAAACAAAATCACCCAGATATTCTCAACGACAGAACAGAATATCATTTGTTTCATTATTGGAAAATCCTTATGGAGATTTCCCACTACTGCTATCTCTTCCTTTGCTCGGTGTGTATAGAATGCTTTATTCATTATTGACACATGCACGCTGTGCACTCTCTGCAAAACTACACTCTCTCCAGAGGGCTTGTACTTATTTTACATGGGAAGTTCCAGAGTGGTGCTACAATATCTTATTCAACAGCCGGGTCTTTCCTGTGGCTCTCCACGTCTGTATGCTAGAAATATGTTTTAAGACTTCCAGCACACAAATTAAATCCTAAACCTATACAGATTGTACTACACTTGTATGTATACTTGTAAATATTAACCAGAGAGAGAATGTCAGATAGGCACCTATAAGAATGCAGTTAATATTTATCCCCGGGAACACAAGATTAAAATATCTAGGCATTAGTATTATATTATATATTGATCCTGAGGAAAAAAATTGAGGAAAAGTATTTGGGATCAATGTGATTAAGTTTTATAACCCATAGGCATCGTCATAAAATTAAATACGGACCAAAATTCAGTGCATGTCATTCATGAAAATGAACCTTGGATTTCAGTAGGGTTCTATAGGTCTGTATACAATAACCAATTTCTGATGTTATTTTCCAATCAGAATGCAAAAACTCAAAATGAGAGCAGATAGAATTTATATTTCCCTAATGGGGAAATGTTGGCAGATCTAGAAAGAAAAAATGATTGTCACAAGGAAAATAGAGTCTTCGAGTTTTTCTGTTGACAAAAACTTTCGTGGATGCAGCCGTGTTATTATTATAAGAACAATAAGCCTTGGTAAACAATTCTAAACGTGGCATGGTAAAGTAAGTATACATTGTGCTAATATTTTATTAGCAGTATATACACTGTGTATAGTGTATGATGTTTAGAAGAAGACAAAGAAGAAGCTCAATTTCATCTCTGTTTGTTATTCATTAATTGTTGACTTTATGAATAAATTTATTTAGAATCACTCTGTGATTTATTTTGCTTTGAGCCGTGTTGAGTCTATTATCTGACAGCTGGAAAGACTGTGCAATGCTCGTGTGCTTTGTAAAACCATGAAAGTCTTTAAGAAGGATAAAACATAAAACTAGCGGAGAAAGTCTGCGAAGAACTATTGTGTCCTTGTATATTTTTCTTTGGAATAATATGTTTCTTGAACTGTTCGTATTATGTAAAATAGTAGACTTTCTTCTTTTTCACAGAAGTGAAATCACATCATCAGGATATATAAATATGAAAGAAAAGACACAAAGCACACGTGCATTTTCTCACGAAAACGAATCGAATCTGAAAAAAGAAGAGAGAGAGAAAGAAAAAGAATCTTCTTCTTCTCTTTGCTTTTCTACATAAAAGCAAATTGAATCACTACACCGCTACTACTACTACTGCTACAACACAACTAGCAACAAACTACTAAAATATAACCGAAAAGTAGAAGATGCCGTCATTTTTCAACCTGATGCATTTTCTCTGTCTCTTTCCTAACAACTGTGTGCCATACCTTTCTTGATTTTTCTTCACAGCATTGCATTTTCCATTCCTCCTGTTTTCTGTTCCCCACCAGCTTATATAACCCTATACTTATACACTTACCAGAAGAAATATCTTGAAGAATCTCATCATCATCATCATCTGAGAATATTGGAAACTACAGTAGTTCCTTACTGTTATTACTATTACCATATATAGAGATAGAGAACGACATATTGTGTCCCATTTGCTATCTGTCTCGATATTATGTATCATTGTCACATTTATTTATTTTTCTTACACAAAGCATGTGGTCTATCGCAAATCTTAAAAAAATACACAACATAAAGGAAGAAACAGACTCGCCCGATGTGGGGAACGCAGCACAAGCACCGATTTACTGTCGTACACGTCCCTTGCTTGGTACTTTGAATAAAATATTCCTGTCGTAAAGAACAAGTGCAAAAAAGTCGCCACAAACTTAAATGGCCACTCTGACGAATATGTTTCAGGCGTGTCTTCCCCGTCGAAATTTCGATTTGATATTTTATTCATGACATCCTCTATACTCTGTTAACAAAATGCCTCTCACTTTTACATGGTAGGTACTAATATCGTGTCTAATACATATTTGCTCGTAATTTTTCAAAAGATGCACCAAAATGACTTACACTTACTTAAAGACGAGATCCAGAGACACATGCGAAATTTATATGTGCAAATGCAAAGAGAAATAATTTAATAACGTGAAATATTTTTTCAAACTGATATCTGTTATGCAAACGATACATCTGTATTAAAGAGTACGAGTTTTGTATAAGCTTCGACTATAAAAGAATATATGGGGGTAGATATAGACGAATCTCTTTAATATAAATTGAAGTAAGAAAATTACCTGCAAATTTTACAGTTGATGTAGTGTGTAGGTGTATATGGCATTTCTTGCAAGTATACTACTCGAGTAGGTACTATATTGTTAAAGATGACTGTTTTTTATATAGAAATGTATAGAATTATTATAGTTAAAAGTAAAAGAGGCAGACGTTAATAGAGTGGTGTATCCATGCATGTTCTTCCCCTCGTTTTTATTACAGCTCATTTCGTTTTATTAGCCTTTAAATTCAAATTAGTTTTTATATGGATGTCATAAATTCCCTGTGTTGTATATTAATACGTCATTACTTACTCCGTGAAATAAATTTTAGGAAATTCAGTGCAGTATTTTAGTTTGTTCAAGGGAAGTACATCTTGCAAATAATATTTCGGGAGTTTTCAGTTTCCAGCATCAGACACTACTCTGCGTAATAAATGAGAGAGTAATCAGGGAGATTTGGTAACAGAAATGCTAAGTATATATAAGAATTGCAAATTGTAATGCTAAAACATTAGTAATACACATTACACTAACCCAAATGTTTTATTAACTATAAATTGCTACAATGCTAACGAAGTGTGGTGTGTGTAGTACTACTAATAATAACTGCCTTGTGATTCCATAAGAAGTGCTATGTACTTTAAGGATTACATAATTTATATTTGTACTTCTGTTCTAAGAACAGAGTGAGAGCACTGCTTGTTAATTAATTATTCTATGCGAGCGTTTGAAATTTATGTGTTCAGAAGTAGAGAAATGTGTAATAAACTGCAATAAATGCACACTGAGATTGAGATTATGTTGCAATTTTGCAATTCGTGCATTAATGTGTATGCTGACAGAAAGTCAGTCCTAAGCAAACAGAATATTACACACAGAGAATTGCAAAATAGCAATTAAAAAGATGAAAGCGAATCAAAAGGTAAATATACAAATGGAAAATAGATTTATGCCATGTAATAAACCAAGACTGTATATAAAATACAAGACTGTATATATGTTTATTACCTATAAAAGCTACAGTTAAATATAAAACTTGAGTTGTACTAAATAAATAAGTGGAAGTATTGTTGCAAGGTAATTTTATCACTATCACTGTTTAGAAATCTCATGGATTTACGACAAGTGGGGGTGAACAGATGTACAGATTGTAGAAATATTAAAATGAAATTGCCATAGTTCGCATTACTTTGAATAAGTGGGATTAATGGAAATCCCGAGAGAGTCTAAGAAATTAAATTGCCATTTTGTTGCTGGTATGACCTTAGGTGCATATAATTTATACGGGTAATTCTTCTCTCTTTCTCTCTCTGTGAGACATGAAACGATTTCTTTACATCTTGACGAATTTTTGAACTTTTATGAAATAAAAATTTGCATTGTAACAAGAAAAATACGCAAATGAATGAAAATGCATCAAACGATAGAAAAAATCGAGAATATGCCAAAGGGCTGAGTATTTCCAAGTAGAGAATTTTACTGCAATTTTCTTTCTGCTTCTCTCTCACATTTATTAAAACCCTCGAGCTAATTTGTGAATACAACAGATTTGCACCGTGTAGTAAAAGCTTAGCTTGTAATATAGAGACGCTTTTACTTTTCTCTTATGCACAATAATTTTCATTTTGTGTTTTTCCCTTATTGTTAGTAGTACTTCTATAAAGACATTATTACTCCTATATATATCTAGGTATGTACATACAATTGACTTTACATTACTTATAAAGTCCTTATATAGGAACAGTCTAAAGAATTTTTGACTTTGTTCATGAACTTTCACCAAATAACTTTTGCCAACTTGTACCTTTCTCTTATTCTTCTCGTGTTGTACCTATACTTAAATAGCACGAATATGAAACTGCCATGCCATATATAGAAAAAGCATCAAAATACATATAGGAGTTTACTTATTGTGCCTGTATATGTATAAAACGTGAAAAGTGTGCAGACAGTTCCTCTATAGTGACTATGAAGTATATTATTATTATCTGTACATGCACAGAGACTAATCGTGTCGAGTTAACTCGTAAGATTCCCTCCACACACATAATTTTGTCATATTTTTAAGAAAGTTGGCTATCTCCATAGGGGGTTTCTGCATAAATTCCATTCTTAGTGCAGGCCATTTTCCCTACACGTAGAACTCTCGTACTTATTTCTCTGGCACAGTTATCTACTTACAGAGCTTCTACTAACTAATACTTCCAGTAAGTACGTACTCTTTTAGCTCACATTTACTTTACTTGACTCTGTGAGTATTTTAGAACAACGCCACCACCATCGTCCGCTTGTAGTTAGTTCAGTTCAGTGGAGAATTCCCTTTCGTTTCACTCGCACTACTAAATATCCCAAG
Organism: Pogonognathellus flavescens; assembly: GCA_019776165.1. Classification (NCBI taxonomy): domain Eukaryota; kingdom Metazoa; phylum Arthropoda; class Collembola; order Entomobryomorpha; family Tomoceridae; genus Pogonognathellus; species Pogonognathellus flavescens. The sequence goes on along the minus strand of JABASD010000689.1, from coordinate 13,972 downwards.
ATTATTCCCATAAATTTTCTTTTGTCTTTGCCAGACTTGAAAATTCTTACAGTGCATACCTAATTTACGAGAATGTAGGTATAGTACCTATATAGTAGCCCGGTCCTTATGGAGTACCTACCATGTCTACCACCATACCCTTACGTAACATAATTTTGTATATAACCACTACTGCATTCGCCTTTTCTCTCCAACAAAAACCACCACGAACACCGTCAGAGAAGTACTGGAAGAAGATATGCACCAATAAAAAGTACTAGAGGAAGAAACATCGCAAAGAACTTAAATTCAGACTTTTGGCTCGCGTGTTATAATATTCTGCGACCTTACTGATTTTTCCCTTTCTTATCAGTTTCTACTTTCTTCCAGGGCTCACACGTCTCTCTACTATATACTACCGCCTTAAAAGAACATTTGCAAGTTAAATAAAACAACTAATGTCCAAATGGATAATTTTACATTAGCTGTCATTTCGCAGCTCCTGTCTTATTCCCCTTTTTTCAGAGAGACAGAGAGAGAGAGAGGGAACTCAGCCAGAGACAGAGAATCATAAAATAATTCCCAGCATCATTTTACAATAAGTACCTACTTACACGAAATAGAATTCACAACAACGTACAGTACAAATACTACTACTACTATTTTAAATGACTATACTATTTATGTATATAGGTGTATCATTTAGTTATCATATTTTATATGAAATGTTGTAATAATTATTATGATCTTTTTTTGAACTATAACAACAATTGTTTGAGAGAGAGAGAGAGAGAACTGCCAAAAGCCTCGTCAGTTGCAAATGCACGAGAAAATACAGCGAAATAATTGCATTACATATAAAGAGTAAATTTGTGAATTAAACAGAAACAGTACTGCATTTACATAAATTTGATGTTGATGTTTCTACAAGAATAGTTGAAGAGGTAAGAGCAGAAAGTGTTTATGTTAAAGAAATATGCAAAAACAATTGCAGCAGGGCCAGGGTTGCAGTAAACTAACGGAAAGAACAGTTTTTGCACAGTTTTATTGTCTGGGTTTTGTATACAATGCTGAGTGAGTGTAATATTTTATTCAGTAAACACTATAAAATTACTATATCCTTATTTATTATTATTATGTTAACATTTATCATGCTTATTACAGTTATATCGACATAGAACGAGCCAAAAGGCAAGAGCTACGTGAATATTATTGCATCTACTGTGTATTTGATGTTTACAAAGAAAGTAGGAAGCGCAAGCTTTCGTTTTGGCATCGTAGCTTTGGCGAATTCAATTAATATAGCGGAAATAACTGGAGGAAAGTTGCCGGGATTATAGTTGGGACAATAATGAAGCTGCAGTCGTTCGCAAGCTTTGTGTAATGTTTTGTTTAGATAATCTTTGTGGACTTGGCATACTTTATGGATGAATATTTAATGAGATTTGACAACCTGCTCACTTGTCAGCTCAGATTAATTCATAACTTTTCACATATGAAAAGAAAAAGGAAATTTATTATGCATACACTCTTATACAACTTTAAAAAGCTCGCAAATACTTTCCCTGAGAACATTGTAATAATAAATTAAAGTACACTAGTACAGTACATATAAGTAGCAGCTACTATAACATTGTAGTATATTATATCCACATTTTATCCCATTGAGTGTGTACATCCATTCATAGTACCTAAGGCTATAGAGATATACCTTAACAATGAGTAAGGTTACTTGAAATTATTACTCTTAATGTTATTAAAACGTGAAATGACGTGACCACGCTTATTACTGTTGACATAAACGTTTCCCTGGGGTATCCGGATCTTTATACTGAATTTTGTGTACATACTACACACAAGCCCAACACGTGCATGCTTAATGCAGTATTTGTTATTACTACACAAGAAAATTTTACTTACGGAACATTTTTTCATGAAAGGTAAAAAAGAAAACGTTTACTTTATATACGTGTTGGTTTTATTTGTAATTGCAGAGCTGGCTTGTGATGTACTTCCTGGGAGATGAAATTTGGCCTGACATTTGGTGTCATTTCTCTAAATCGGACCGAAGCTTGTCATCGTCGTCCATTGAAGAGCCCTGCAGCGCCCAGCCCTCCTCTGTCCAGCCGGGAGCCCAGCTTTCTTTTGACAGTGAACCATTGCTCGGAGCTCCGTCAAGTTCTTCTTCTTCTTCATCGGCTGTCACTGGGAAAATGTCTACAGTTGCCGTGGCATCGACCTCTTCTTCCTCCATGTCCACTGCAGCCATCACTTCATCTGTCAACAGCATCCCGGCATCATCTTCGTCCTCTTCTTCCACTTCCCGAGCCGCTGCCGCTGCAAATTCTGCCAGCTCCATTCCGGGTCCTTCCACTTCTGCCGCTGCTTCCAAAAAATCTTCCGGAAAGAAACATCATCGCCCTTTGAGCAAAAAACCGAATTGGTCGCAACCCGGAGGCAATGAGATCTACGAACTCAGACTCGATGCCATCAGCACAATTTACAAGTAAAAGTCAATGACACAAAGTCAACAAGACTTTGTATACTTAACCTCTTCCTCATACTGTCACCCTATAAATACCCTCCCGAAAATACTATCACTACCCTCCTTCTGTACAGAGAATCTTCTTTCATGGACAATTTCCCTGGAAAAAAGATTACAAATAATATGGCTAAAAGCATTCCCGCCCTGTTAATCGTTCCATATTATAAATACCACCTATAAAGAGACTATTGCTGCAGAGATTGGTAGTTAAAAGCAGAAACCTAACAGTAAACAGAATACGAGAAACTAAACGTAAAGATTTTTTCTGTAGTAACAATAAGCCACTTCCAATTCCAATGATGTTAAAATACTGAGAATATTCAAAAATCAGAAATTACCAGAATTACATCAACTATGAAGAAATTGCGAAATATTAGAAGTTTTAAAGGAGAAAAACGGATTAAAACGTAGTTTGTAGATTTAGGTGTACTTGAAATATGTAAAGGCATAATAAAAAATCGGAAATTAATTGCAAACTTTAAAAAGGCTAATATATTGTAGAATACCAATACATATACCTATATACCTACATACAGTACTATATAATCTATATAATAATATATACTAATATGAATGCTTGATGCGAAAAATTAATGCAGTACTTAAACTGTTAGTTCAAGAATTGTATGTAGTTCATGCAAATTAAGAATTTAAATGTTTCCATATAGGTATATCTGTATATACATAGTAGATTGTGTGTGTATATAGCTCTTATTTAAAATGATTTGATATTACATGAAAATCTATAATGACACATTTAATATGAAAACGTAAGCATGAACATTTTTGAGCATATATTAAGTAAATGGATAGTTAGGGCAGTTTAGGACTAAATCAGAATGATATTGTACATAATATACGAGTTAAAGGGTAGAATGAATGTAGGTAGGATTTTAACCGTAAATGAATAGTAAGGTTTATATAAGATTGTATGTGAATGCATAGTACAGTTATAATATAGGAAACAATAAAGAGAAAGTTATTGGACAATGAAAGAATGCTTTCCACAGGTAGTCTTTTGTGCTGCATATACTTGGGAAATATAATGTCAAGATTTATACTCAAGTTACTTATCGTTATAGTTATCTTTTTTGGCTTTTAGTTACACAACGAGTACTTTTACTAGGATACGAAATAAAGGTTTAAACTGAGGTAGGTGTAATATAAAAACAAAGTGTGATATAAAATAGCCATTCCATGATTCCACTCCAATGAGAGCACCACTCACATGGTAAACATACCTTAATTCTCATAATCTAGTAGGTTTGTTATAATTATAAATATTAAAAATAACTTATAAATTGACAATGTCTATACCTATCCCCAATTGTACCTACATACTTATATTACAATATGAAGTTGTACGGCTGCATTAATTGTGGCTACACTCTACAGTTAGTAAATGATCTACGCACAAAAATGAAAATGACATGTGCTATAGGATTATATAAATATTGTACATTATACGCTCTCATATAAAAATCTCAGATTAACTTTGCATTAAAGATCTTGCAATTTAGTATGAGCCTTTAAGATAGGTGGATGAGCAATGTAAGTAGTAAAAGTAAATCATTTTATATATATTATACACTAAATCTAAGTCTAAATAATACGAATGCGCATTTTTGACGCAGCCAATGGTAGGTGTGTAAAAAGACGCGTTTAAGCATAATGCACATGGAAAATACATATAGATAGTCATAATATTTCATATTATGCAAACTGTAACTGTTACTTTGTTCTGGATAAAAATCAAGTGTAGGGAAATGCTACTATATTTGAGATTTGCCCACATGTATAAATAAATAAGTATAGGAACCTGTCATTGTCATCTCTCAGTTGAGATAAATAAATGCTGAACAACAGTAGTCCGTCTTACATATATGTACCTATAGTACCTATAATATAGCCAAGTATAACCTACCTGTAGAAACCTTATGTTAAAAGAATTGTTAAATATAAGGCTAATAAATTTAAAACCTATATGAGAATGTTATTGTAATGCAATTATACCATCTTCTCCTTTAACCTCAATACAATAATGGACAAGAATATGTATGTAGAAATATATAGGTGTAGTACTTTATACATATGCAGGCAATTAAGCATATAAATATGAGTAATATCTGATTGATAAGACTTACACATCCACATTCTTAGTTTAGTTTAATTTTCCGTAGTAGCGACAGATATCCTGCCCTTTTTGCAATGTAGTCAGTCATGAATATGAACAAGAACTTTTTTACGTACTAACAATAAACTAACAAAAATGAGTCATAAAATTTAGACAAATAAAATTAAAATGTCATGCGAATGAACAAAATTTGTATTTAACTGTCAGTGTTACCTTAGTTGGAAATGCAGTAATGCTAAAATAGAAATAGCAGTCAGATTAGCAGGTAAGCGTAATGCAGTAAGTCAATCAGCTAATAAAAATGTAGTAGAGGAAGTAACTAAGAATAAATACTAGAAAGTAACAATTACATACAACGCATTCCAAAATGTAGCCACTATAAGTGTTTGTATGATATTTTAGCATAGGTGTGACTAAACTTATATGGATAACTAATAAAATCATAAAAGAACGATAAATTTACATAGATTAACCATTGTATTATTGTATTATTGAATCTTGAACATATGAATGCAATTTTGTGTAGTTACTTATACTTAAAAAAGTGTTGTATATAACATTAAGAATAAAAATGTAAGATTACTGTACGTTATGTACGCAATAATGATAATATGCAAAATAAAAACGGTTGGCCAGAATTATTAATGATGAGTTTTCAACTGGAAAGGTAATACATAAAACTTCACTGCGTAAAAGTAAGGTTTGTTTCTGATGTATTTAATGATTTGAGAGTGTGTGTGCAATATTTCCTTGCATTATTGTTATTTATGATGTTGTGAGATGGATGTGTGTGTTCATGTTGCTGTAATTGTTATTATATGTACAAAAACTATATTTGAGCGTGTACGTGTACACATTCTTGCAATGACTCGTGTCGTGTTGTAAATAAACAAACGTTCCAAAACTGAAATTACCTACATACCACGTGCAATTCCATTTTCTTCCACATTTTCTCAATCTTTTCGTACATAAAAAATACATAAGCACTCGTTTTATTATCCCTGTACAATTTTAACTATACTAACCATACAATTTTTTTGTTGCTTCTCAGATAATATCACTACAGTATAAAAGTAGGTTAAAATTACAACAATATATAGCATTTAAAACACAGATTTAACTACCCTGTGTAATTTTAACTATACTAACCATACAATTTTTTGTTTCTTCTCAAATAATATCACTACAATATAAAAGTAGGTTTTTATTTTATTACATTTACAATACATACATGCATTCATGCATTCATTGCAATTTAAACATAGATTTAACTACCCCTGTGCAATTTTAACTATACTAACCATGCAATTTTTTTGTTTCTTCTAAAATAATATTTTTACACTATAGCAGTAGGTATTTACAAAGTTGCTTCATTTCATTTGAAACAAGTTTAATGACTCCTTCTCTAAATAAGTTGGTGCACGTGTTTTAGAAAAACTTGTTATAAACCTGTAGTGTACTATTTACTTTGTCCCATCAAAATAATTATCAATCCCACCAAGCTTCTCCATTCTGTTCGTCATTTTGTGGGTATTTGGACATATTTACATAGCACAGATATACACATAAGTATAATACACACCTGTATATACATGCTGAGATAGATATATGAATATAACTTTGCACAAAATGTTTTTATCATAATAATATAGAACAGTTTGTATAGTTAGTTTGATATTTGATCCTTGTAGTGAGTGAGGGATTGAGTATATAAATAAATAGTGTGTGCATTGTTTCATTTATTGTTCAGGGTAGATGTAGTAGGTAGCTAATTAACTTGGGAAATGACAGGACTGACAAACAAGACACAGCCCATCATTTGATATGAAATCTCTTGTTATCTCGACAACAAACAACAACGGTTAAAACTAAAGCCCCGAAAGAAGAACGAACGCAACGGTTGCTATTTTCATTTAGGCTAAATTTCCCAGAGCTTGCCTTTGCCATGTCATTCAAAAGTGAACAGACACAGCTTATAAATTTTTGATATTATGATTAACAAACGTGTAGTGTATTCTACAAGCTGTGGCATGGACTGAGTTTAATGTACCACTATAATATGTCTATATAAAGTAAAGTACCTATATAGAAATATTATAAGGGTTATATAGGACGATAGTGTATACATATTTGACACATATTATTATTGGCTGAGGCATTGGATAAGATAGCGTTGATACGATATGATAATAATGTGTCACAGAGTTAACTGTGGATTATGTGATGATGAACAGAAGGAAAGGATTCATCTACTGGAAGGGTCGTCCAATATTAATGTACATGTACCTATACTGAGGATTTCTATAGGGAGACTCTTTCTCTCTGTGTATTTTGAAGATAACAATTATTGATGTTGCATTTGTATGACTAAATGTCATTAGCATTAATTTACATGGGGGAATTGAGTTAGTCTTTTCTTTGGGGGTGCCATGCATTATTAATGCATGTGCCCGAATATCATTATCGCAAGGGAATTTAAAGGAATTTACTTTGTACACTTTGTAGCCAAGCCATGCCATGAGATATGAGAATATTAAATACTGAACAGGGAAACAGCAGTCAGAATGTAAATGGCAAGTAGAGCTGGGCAAAGCAAAAGACAGGAATAATTTCTCTTTTCCAAATGATGAAGACTCAAAACTTAATAAGTTAAATTGTAAAGTGTGATTTACAGATGATTTAACCATAACGCCAAGTTTCTTTATCATTACATTACAATTTTTCAGTTACTATCCAGTAAGCCAGGTCAAAATCTAGTCCTGGTTTGTAGTTGAATAGGGCCCGAATAATGAAAAATAAATTTTGTTTGAAGAAACTTTAACTAATGAATAGAAACATCATATTGAGAAAATATTTATTGATGATTTGCTGTAATTAGTACCTTTAGCTAATATTCACCTGCAACTTATTTACTTTTGATAATATAACCACAAGGTTAATTTTTATTGGATGCTTTTACATTTTAATAAATCAAAATTGTTAAGGCAAGATAATTAAATAAAAGAATAAGACATTAATTACACAGCTCCAATTGCCTTTTGTGTATTAACGTTTTGCAATTGTATTGAAATCACTGAATGAAACAATCAATGGTTCTCACCTTGATTTCTGAATCCAAAAACAAACTGCTTCATTCATTATAAACTTTTTTCATACCTCCTTTAAATGCATTTCTACACTGATTGTTCACAGAAGTCATCTTATAAAGAAAAATTATACATGCAAAATTTCAATGCATTGTTAAAATCGCTTAATGTCTACATGGCTATTGCTTCATTCACACTTTTCCCCTTTAAGAACAATACTTGTCAAGGTAAAATTTATAATTACAATAGGTAATTCACGAAGGTTAACATAAAAAATAAAGTCTCAATTAACCCAACTCGAGTTTAAAAAAGGATTTACATCATATGATTTATTTTTTCCTACATAATTCCAACAGCACCCGATTTGTGTCACCGTATATGCAGTGCCCATCTCTAAAAACAGGTTCATACAATTATTCCTACGTACAGAAGATTCTCATAAAATATATGAAGCTGGAAAACTGGAATCCGTTAACATACACTAGTACAGATATAACATTTGATATAAAGAAACGGTTTGGTTATGGTCCATGTCATTGTCATCGCATATAGTTGACACTCCGGTAGTGCTCGTATTCATTTATTCATCCATATACACATCCTGGGAAGAAGTTACCGTTATTAGAGTAAGTAAAGTAAGTAATATCATTATCAAAACATAACTGTACATAACCAAACAAGTTTAGCACCCGCACACGACGACATTATCAACGTCAACCAGAAAACGAAACCAAGAAGAAGAAGAAGAGCAACTATAACTGTCCCTAGAAGTTTCTTCTTCTGCTTGGTTTGTGTAAACAGGTAAAATGCCACCACATACACCGAATACATACACCAAGTAAAATAAAGTTAGTAGTAGACAAGTCAGTTTCGGAGACCCAGACAAGGACAGTGTTCGTATTAGTAAGAGCAGAAGTGGAAGTTGTAGCGAATTTCAGTTTTCACTGGATGTTCACCGTCAGACAGCCCCACAGGCAGTGTAAATGTTTTCACTCATAATATTTTCTCGGGGATTTCATTTAATTAGCATAACAAAGCAAAACTGTGACTCTCTCTCTCTCTCGTCCCACCACCAAAATAAATTCCCAATGAAAATCAACGTCATCATTTTATAATACGAGGCATACGCTAATGAACTCAAAATGTACCCGAAATCCTCAAAGCAAATATTATAACCTTAACAAAGATATCGTACATCACACTGCAAACCAAGCGTTTTCTAAAGCAGGTAGCTTTTTTATACAGCAGTATGGGAATTTCGTGTTTACTAGTAACTTGAGATTTTTTATTTAGATGCACAAAAAACGACTTGATCGTAGTAAAATTTTAGTATACACTTTTAGACATACAAGTGGCTAATCTATCTATGAAAACTTAAATCGGGGAATTAATTCAGAAGTATTTAATCGGACAGTGTCGCTTAAATTTCAATATCATACGATTTCTTGTGTATTTGAATCTAAGGAAGAGTGAGATAATATTAAGTGTACAGCTGAACTGCGTACAAATAATTAAGAGTATAAACTGTATACGTTTTGAGAGAAAAGATTAAATGCATTAGGTGCAATATTCACGGTACGAAGTGCAAGGACATGATTTAAATGTTGTTTTTAGCTATGTGCAAAGATAAAGAGCTTTAGTTTAAAGATTGAGTAGTTTAACATGTGTGTGTGCGTTCAGAAAAGCCATCTGCATTCAATTTACTGTGATTTAAGAAAGATAAACAGATTCATAGCATGAAAAGATCGCAACTGTGATTTGTCGTCTGGAAATTGCATTTCGGGGCTAAGTTTAGCTACGGGAGAGCCTAACTTTATTGCTTGGTGAGACAATGCAATGAGACAGTCTCATTATTAACTCTTCCGACATTTCCTTCGCAAATATCAACTTCTCTGTTGTTTACGAGAACTTATATATACTTCTCTTGTCTGTCTTATTGTTAGTTAGGTTAGGTATATTTTACATCATTCTATATAGTTAGTTATAAATGGTAGAATTTTATTGTGGAATAAAACACAGTTGGTTAATATTCCAAGATTAATGTATGCAGCTGAATAATGAGTTCTATTTTTATTTCCGTCCCAAGCTCCCACCTCATCACGTTACAACTGCGTAGGTGTATAGGTACTATTGACTTATATAAAGATCTATGTATTTCGAAAATTAAATTTTCTGTGTAAAATATATGTCGACAAAGTTACTCGGATGGCAATGTTGAAATATCATTTGGATTATCACATAAATAGACTACCAGGTATACCTAGGTTGGCTTTTGGATGCAGAAGCGGAGGAAGTGTCGTGGCCTATAGGTGTGCATTATAAATCATTGCGGTGTACTGTATAATATATTATACTTATACAAGAAAGAAAACAGGCAAGAATGAAAAAGTAATATTTTTAAAGGCAGGGGATATAGTAGAGTAATAGTCCTACATATTTCTGCCGCAATTGAATCCTCAGAGTGTATTTTTTGCTTGGGAGTTTTTTCCAATATTTTCTGTTTGAATATTTATTCATTTGGGGGAGACGGTGAGAGAGGATCGTAATAATGTAATTTGTAGTGGTGTATTTTCTCATTTTGTGTAAAAGTGAATGTGAAACTTGGCAGGATTGAAAAAATGAATGTGGCATGTAGAAATAGTGAGGGTGCTAAATATTTGTTTGTGTTTTGTGTGCAGAGACAGGAATCCTTTGACATATATCAATGAGACTTGTATATTTGTCGATACAACTTACTTGCGTTTAAAAACAGTCAAAAGTAAAGCATATTAAAGTGTTTGTAACTCTACACGCAGACAGACATAGACAGAGAGACTATACGGAAAAAATTGAGATCGTGCCGAAGAGGATTGAGGGAGCCTGAAAGTAAAAGTGGAACTCGTCAGTGAGAGACTGCGAGTTTTTGTGAAATATGGCCCGCCTTCGGAATTTATTACCTTATGCCGGGACTGGAGGTGAAACGACAGCCTTCGTACTTCTTTTCCTTCATCTAATTACATTTTGCAGTCTACTCCCGACAAGGTAAAAGAAAATAAACGCTAATAAAAAATCCTGCTTCTAAATACAAGCTAAAATTACAAGAGCAATAGTCAAACTGAGTAGGCTGTGGTGTATTTGGCGTTTTATGCGCCGAATTAAACTCGGGGTCTTCTACAGTGACGTTATTCACTTTTGTGAAATTATTCATGTGTCAATTAATTAACAAAGAACATATAACTTTGAATTTGAATTTGAATTTGGTTTTATTATCGTGACAAATACAGGCCATCTAAAAGTAGAATTTTAGAATCAGTACATAACCTTATGATTACCACTGCTCTTCCCCTTAAGTCACTAATAAAATAAACAATTTATATTTTTAAATTTTAATACATTATTGAAATTTTTTAACTTTTATAATATCCATATTCACTATTACACAGTATCATTAGAATTTTTCAAACATGTTCATTCTTTCAGTCCTGATTGTATCCAATACATCCTCATAGAATTTAAAGCAGACGGCAATAACTAAGATACCTAATAATGAGTCTCGCTATCAAAACTGTGTTTATAGTTGTCTGCTTGATAAGATCATGCATTTTTTAGCTGAAAGAAGGACTACCTATATATTATATAGTTTGGCAATAAGGATGCACGTAAAATGCCGTTTGTTTGCAGCAGAAGAGCTTAGCATTGTGGATACATGAGCATCTTATTGTTTGTTTTAGTTTAAAAATGACCTACCTTTTTTTAAACTGATTTTATACAAAGAGTACACAGAAGAAAAGTAAATGTACAATGGAAATTAGTTCTTTCTATGTTATTAATTATCATTTTCTGATTTTTTAATTTTATATTTTACACTATTAATTGGTTTTCTTACCAAAATTCGGTAAATTCGAACTAACAATCCGGAAACGTTTATTTGGCCTAAGTATAACCTACAAATAATGAATTTTTAATACAATTGTACTGCTCATGTTAGTATTATCTTTTAAAATTTTCCAATTTGCTAATACACGAGAAAACAATATGTCCAGAATGTCCACCTGAAGAATTATATTACGTTAAAATTGTATTGAACACAAATTATAGTTAAAAAACTTCAGGATGACACTGGGTTTATCATTTATATAACTCTACTAATAATTCTAATATTTACTAACTGAGATTGTTTCATTTAAATTGATTCCATTAAGAGTTAGCATATTTTATGGTTTATGGTTTTCACTATTGTGTCCATATATATAATGACAATCCCGAATTATGAGACAAGTAATAAATATGATACATAATACGAATAACATTTTTCTTGCATAAGTCGAGTCATGAGATAGTACGATTGAGATTTCCAATTATCTATGTTACTGTATTTATTGAATTGGACATCTTGAAATCAATTGTGAGTAAATGGAAGAAATAAGTAGTATGAGTATTGCAGGTTGCAAATTGGGTAGAATTAAATGTGTCTTTTGAGCTGATATGTGTAGAAGTCCTTTCAGAAACACTTAATTTTTATTTGCAGCGAAAAGCAAGTTCCATTCAGTTTGACATTTATTTCCGTGCAATTCTAAATTAGTAGGTACAGCCAATAATAAGATTTTGCTTAGATTTTTCCAGGAATGTTTTCTCATCTCCGATTTGCTTGCAAAACTAAATGTAATGCAAACTACCTTAACAGTGTAGCTACGTAAAATTAATAGGTTTATGTAAAAGGAAGGTATATATCAGGTATGTATATATGCAACGTATTAATTCTAAATAGCAGCACAGAAGCCTTGTAATGTATATAGAGTATGAATTGACTGGCTTCTTTCTTCGTTGTTCCTGTTCAGTTGTTGAAGAGAAATCTAATAAACAGAGATCCGTTGTTAACTTCAGTCGCATTTTACTGTTTAGTCTTTTATCCACTCGTACAGGAAATTGAATTTCGTGATGTATTGTCTTGAAATGGTCTGAATTCCGAATTCCTCTCCGTTCTTAAAGACTTTCTCTTGTTCTATTCCAATATATTTAGTTTCTACACGTTCCTCTTCAATTCGCGACTGAACTTACCGACAGCAAGCTCCTTGCACCAGAAACCTTTCCTTATATTCCAGTAATTTTTATTTTACCCTGGATAAAATGTACGTAGGTAACATTATAGCTGCTAATAGTAGCGGTACATTTTACGAATACCATTCAGGGCAAATGTACATTGTACAAATAGACATATACAAATGCAAAGACAATCTATGTGTGTTTTGGTACTACTTAATGTATTTACAGACTCATTTGTACTAGTCACTTGTTGTGTAGGTTATATAAATAGCACCTTTCCTTTCTAGCAACTAACAACACGGGAACAAAAACAAATTACTGACAAAATTCGTAGGAAGGATACGCACAAAATTAATTTATTTACCAAAAAGTTTTGGTTCTCTCTTTTACCTTTCTAACTAAAAGAGCATAGTTTTCATAACTCTTTGCTTCCTGTTTTTATACAACTCATAATGTGAAAGCTGGCTTCATAAAATCTAACGCAAATTGATCGGAGTCCCATGTTAACATTTTGAAATATTATTTTTATACGCAAAAATTCTGAAATGATTCGAATATTACACAACTTTATCCACAAAAAATGATTTTATTGAAGTAGAAGAAACAGTCACACCTACAAATCATTGCAATACAAATTATTGCTGCAAATTATAATTAAATAACTTGAGGATTCAGGATAATGAAAATATGAGTAACATTTTCTTGGATGAGATAATATTATGATATAATTGCGATTTCTGATTAACTGCATAAGTTTATTAAGTATACAGTGCAGTATTTAACGATTTTTAAACAAACATTTTCATTCTGAACGGTTTGAAATTACTTGCAGTTACTAAGATTGCAGTTTTCAGATTGAGATACTCATTTCATTTCATATCATGTTCTAAAATAACAGTGAAATTCAATATTCTCTGCAGCAAACAGTGCAATAGCGTTTCTTAACATAATATTGCTCGTAGTACTATAGGTACTTCAGTTTTGCATAAAGAATGCTAATAATATTGCTATAAAATTGGTTTATGAAAGTAGAACTATTTCATAATATTATACGTTTCTTTCTTATATTACTATGTAGTAGGCTGCGGCTTGGTTCATGTAGTCGTGTAATACATTTAGAAGTGGAAGTAGATTATATATAGGGGAACCACATGCCAAAAAAAATCGATGTGTCTGGGGCAATCCAGACACATCGACCATTTTGTA